>DVXP01003627.1:0-11118 GCA_018235645.1 Junonia grisea
ACCCCACTTGAGCATATTTGCAGACATTCGGTTTTTCTTCCCCACTTTAACCCCCCATAACTTTTAAACGGCTCAATTGATTTTCATCAAACATGTCTAAGAACACTCGCCCGTAAAACACCTATAATACAAAAAAAAAACTAAATTAAAATCGGTTCATTCATTCGGGAGCTATGATGCCACAGACAGACAGACGGACAGACAGATAGAGACAGACAGACAGACAGACAGACACGTCAAACTTATAACACCTCTCTTTTTGCGTCGGGGGTGAGAAACTACTTTAAACTTTTCATCCACGACGTTTCGAGCATTTTACAGCGTTCGTGGTCACGGGTAGATCGTCACGTCATCGTTGTCAGTTTTATTTCAACTTTGTAACTTATACATCAGAATCACAACATTGACGGCTTTTGATCAATCAGCTGAAGCCCCGAACAGATACTATAAAATATTTAATTTTCCATTTTTTTAAATATATATTTATTATTCGCTAAATAAACCCCTTAACGTTATTCCCATTTCTCCTATATAAAAAACGTTATTTTAAACTAGATTAGTTCCGAAATTACAAATAGCACGTCAAATAGTCTAGGATTTATTCAGAATACAATCACCATGTTATATTATGTCTGGTGCACGCCACCTGATCACAGATTTATAGCCATGGGGGTCCATGGGGGTCCATGGGAGAGGTTGACACCTGCCCCCATCGCGACTGTTTTAATTTGCCATAAATAAACAAACTGCATTTGTTTAGACGTGCTGCTTTCATGGTTGGATAAATTGTCACCCATGGGGATAGTAGGTTTTTGGGATGCTGGGATTGAAACAATGGGGGTATAGAAAAATTAAGTCTGAAATTATTACTGCACTTAGGGGTTTAAGAAAACATTTCTTACATTCTTAATCCCTTACGTTATATATATGGGTTTGTCGTTGGTTTCTCATAACAAAAATTATACCCGTATTGTAGTTTGATCAAATTTTCCAGCGGAGAACTGCAGTATAAAAATACAAACTTAAGGTATTCCCGTAAAGTTAGATAGTTATTCCTTATTACGTCTTTGGTTATTTTTTTTTTATAGAAGGTATACCTCTTTACCACTGTTTAAGTTATTTACATTAAAATAAATTCATCAATTAAGGTATAACACATAAAAATAAATATAAATAAATTAAATTAAAAATTATAAATAATAATAATCATATTTCCTTAACACATTCATATAAATATGTAGAGCGATTTCTATCTTAGTTAACTTCAATCCGTAACAAATATACGATTATCTGTAGCCGTATTTAATACTAAAAACCGAGTATTATACAATCTTTAACACAATAACAAACCCGTCGAACGACCGCGACAATATTTCAAGATGGAGGCGTCCATAAGGAACAAAAGTCCGACACAACAATGCCCTATAAAGGACGCCATCTTTAACCGAGAGCGTCACTACATCGATACATAGTGTTATATTCGGTCTATTGTTCCTGAAATGCGTACTCAAGTAAAAAGAGGTAATGTGCAGTATCGGTCATAAGCGACAGCGTTTTGTGAAGTACTGGGTATGTTAATTTTTTAAGATTATGAAGATCATTTCAATATTAATTTTTTTCCTGTTTAATAACAATAATCGAAGTGCACAAAAATTACTTAAATTTTATAACTAATAGCCCGTCGAATCAGAAATATGTTTAGTTAAAATCTTAATTTATACTACATATACGTAATAATTCTTAAAACCTATGCGTAATAATTCTTAAAACTTTGCTAATCATTAGCTTACTTAAATAAATAAATATTGTTTATGCAATATTGAAATGAAAAAAAAAACCCTAAAACTATCAATAACCTAACTACCTTTTGAACTCGTATCAAAAATCGCTACCGCTCATAACTTGACACACAAGATTACCTCTAAATAGAATCGACTGCACGTGGTCGCAAATTCATGCCACCACAAACCGATTAAGTTAAGGCCTACAAAAGGCTCTAAACCCTTGAATGCTAATGGGACGCCATAGACCCGCAATGAATGAAGCGAACAAACCAATTTCTAAAGATACGCTATGTACGTATAGCTTCACGCTGCTGTATTTCGTGAATCGATTTTATACAGCTATCTAAATAAAGTTTCGCTATTTATTATAGGGCGTGTTTCGACATACAATCTAGTGTAGGTACTGGCCAGATTTAATGATATCTTGATGGTTTTAAAAAATCTAGTTGTTTCCAATTTTTGATGTGATTTTGAAGGACTGTTATTAGTTCGTCACTGGATTTACTTCGTCGCGGATGAACATGAATTACATGTGGATTTATACTCTTCTGTGTCTAATGAGACGTCAAACCGTATGATGAAACGTCATCGTTAGAAGGTGCTTTTATGACTGAATAGAATTTTGAATTGTATTTTGGAACGTAACCTAAATCGTTCGTTAACATAAAAAATAGATAGAAATTATCCCAACTGAAATTGAATTTAAAAATGCGTTTTTATATTTCTCCTTTTAGAAGTAGTTGTTTGGAAACGTTCGCAAACTACGTGGTTTCGTTTTTGCCTCTTTTGACTACGGAACGCAGTCGAATGCAGTTTTTGCTTACTTTACCCTTCCGCCTATATTCGAATTTATTTCAAAAGTCATTCTTTGCTATTGTCTTTTTAAAAAAGGATTAAAAAAATATAAGGTAAATGAAAAACATATTTTATTGTGTATTTTCCCATCAACAGTAATCCTGTGTACATCAACAAATTGATTGCTCTAGAATTAAACAATCAATAAGTTATTATTTATTGTAGTGCACAGAGAAACAATTACAACTGATTTTTTAAATATATTTCATTCTTATTTATACTGTACACATTCAAAAAAAGATTACATTTATTAACAAACGTAACATTAAACAGCAAAAATAACAAAAAGAAAATTTCATTAAAAAAAAAACCACGTCAAAAACCGCCCATTTCGACTGACCATTCAATTTTCGTAAATATTAAAACGCAGAGTGGACGTTTTGTCGATCGGCAGCGGAAGGTCTGTTTACTCAGTAACTAATACTCGCCGGAAGTGTTTGACGAACATACGCACGTACCATTGATATGGTAATTTCGGTTTTTATGCAAACTCGACGTTTACTTTTAGGCTTTTGAGGGAAACCGTTTCGGGTATGCGACAAAGGACTATTAATTTCCCGATCTTATCTGTTGTGAAAAAGGTTTCGCTATGTCTATACTAATATTATAAAGAGGAAATATTTGTTTGTATTTTTGTATTGAATAGGCTCCGAAACTACTTGACCAATTTGAAAAATTCTTTCACTGTTGGGAAGCTAGGCTATCTCCAGTGAACATAGGCTTTATCTTCAGAATTGATCAGATTAAAGATTAATCTTCAAAAAGTTGAGGATTACCGTGCGAAGCCGGGCCGGTCTGCTAGTAGGTTATATTGAGGTAAAGTCTGGTCAAATTAATTTATTTTTTAATATCTATTCTCGTAAGGGCGTCACACTTAAAACTATTTTTATTACAATAATGTATATGGCCAGGTTGTTTGTTACTAACAGCTGTTGGGAAAAATTACAGTTAAATAATATTGTCTGTCTGAGCTTTTAGCTTTAAAGTTCACTGCCTCATACCGTAAGTACGCGTTGTGTATAAAGCTCGTATGTTTGAGTGCACGTTGCAAGATAACGCAAGTGCAACTGCAGTACATGTTATATAGATTTTATCTACTGAATGTTTTGTACAGAGAAATATTAAAAGATTTAATATTGAAAAAACCTTAAAGACAATTATGTCATCATTGTCATTAGTCTGTATTCGTCCACAGCTGGACATAGGCCTCTGTTAGTGCATGCTACTGAGAACAATCCAGCAAATGCCAGTGATGTTTGCTAGATCGCCTTTCGATATAGCCTCAGGCGTCATATCCTACGTATATCGATTCACGGTTCTACAATTAAAATAAAAGAATATAATATATCAGAATTGCAGAAAAGAAACAAATTTCTATCATGGGGTTTATTTAGACACTAGGCACACATTTTAGTGTTAAAAGATACAAATTGATCCTTCATGTTACTCCCATAATATAGCGCGGTAGAAATACAAAATAATTAATTTCGACACAGCTTGTAAAATGATATTACCTTCGAACACGTTTCAAATATCAAAAGTACCTTTAATATTTGAATAGCGGATTCCCTTCGCAAATAATTACCCAAATTAGGGGAGTTTTACGCACACGTTAATAAGTGATGAGCAGACGTTTTCACCTGATGCATACGTCAAATTTCAGACAAATTTCGTATTTATTTAAATGTGATAACGGCTATAATTGCTTGCATCTATTTTATGAGGTTGCTGAGATATTCTATAGTATAACTTAGAAGATAGAAGTTTGGATTAACCGTCAAATATTCATGAAGGATAATAATGTTTGCCGATGTCTTGATGGGACGTGTACCCTAAATTAATTCGATGTTACGTGGTGAATTTTTTGTTTGAATTTAATGGGTTGTATAATATTTGATGGAGTTAAAATAGTAATTATAACTTTGTAATAGTTTTACTTTTGGAACTGTTTACTGAAACATTAATTAACAAGGGTTCTTTGGTTTACGTGATCGCAACCTTATATTTATTATACATACGTAATAGGTATATAGTTAAAATAAAATCAGGTGTAAGTTTCATTTTATTAGTGCGTACCTTATTTTTTTTTAATTCGTTTTAAATAATAAATAAAAGTTTTAAATAAAAAAAAATATATAAATACAAGAATCTGAATTGACTCCGTGAATTCATACGTTACGTACGTACCTCTATTACATAAACCAAATAAAACCGTGAAAATTTACGAAAAATTATGTATCCCTTTTTTTATAGAACGTTTTTCCTATAAATTTAAGCATTCATATCTTCCCAGGTGGGGCAATCTGGGCAATGTGGGGCTAAGCATTGGGTCTATTTTAATCTCCATACGATAATCGAAGGGCGGCGACATCTGCGCTGAATCTGCATAAGTTTCTACCTCGCGCAATTTGAGAAGCGCCGGCCTTTGAATTTATATCAACTATACGGGTGTTCACTTTTTACAATTAAATTGAAACTCGTTAATGGGCTTAAATTTGTTTTACAATAAAGATAATACATACTATTATATCAATCTTATTCTATAATTAAATTCTTATATTGTTCCACTTCTTATACACGTTCCGTTTTTTTTTAATTTTGAATAGGAAGTATTTTATTTATTTGAATTTTCTGATTTTTGTTTAAAAATAAACTAAATTATTTATTAATTTAGTCTGTGCTTATAAAATACAAAAGTGTTCTTTCGCCACTTGCTCATTTCACATACGAAAATGTTATTACTTCATAATGACTATCAAAACTGAAATGACCACATAAAGAGTGCAGACAAAGATGAAAGTAATATAATTTCGTCAACGATTTCCCTTCGAGGCGAAAAATAATATAAAAACCTTTCCCGTACTTTAACTAACCACGTCAAATACGCGACGTGTGTTTTAAAAAATTAAAAAGAGAAACTTGAAAAAAGAAAAACACCCTGTACACGAAGCGGGTTGCAGTCCCCTATTATTATGAGTTTTCCCGAATTTTCCCTCAGGTTTTCATTAGTAGGGTGAGTTTTAGTGAGTTACGCAAACAATGGGAAGGGTGCAAATGGCAACAAGCTGCACCTTGCAGCTCTGTTTTGTATTAAATTTTACATTTGTCTGTTTGTCTTAATTTACGATGTTTTCGTTTTATATAAATTTATAAGTTGGTTTGCTTAATTTTCTTTCGAGTAGAGAAAAATATGGTGGTACGTGAAATTTTGTTTTTCTGATTTCAATTGAAACATCAATTTTCTACAACCTCTACATTTTTCATTCGTGTCATTTTTTTCATATGTATTTTAATAGGTACGACTTATATAATTATACATCTTTTATACAAAATTTTAAAAGATACTGCTTAATTAAAACAAATAATATCCAAGTAAGTATTTTTGTACGTGTTTAAAGTTTTAACACAATTTAGTGTGTTGTTAAAACTTACTACGGTTTTTTGTTATAGTTGTTTTTTATATCAAACTTTTGTATTTACGGAATTGTACTAAAAATAACAAAAAGGGCATTTAAGTCAGCAATAACAATAACGACACTTTGAGAAGCGGAGGTGTAAGCCTTCTTCCCAAACTTCGCGTCTAATTTGCATCGAACAATATTGAAAGTGTGATAAACAGTATAATAATGTTACTTTAGCTTGTTTTACTTGAGGCTTACTGCTTACTGAATATTAATATTAGGTAATTCTTCGCTATAAAACGATAATATTTTTTACATAATTGCATGAAATAAAAGAAGTTCGTATAGTATATGTGAAAGATTAAACTAAACTAGTTTTTGTATTGCTTTAATTTTAACTCTGGCTAGATAAAAATATTGCATAAAAATGTTAAGTTTTTATTTAGTTGAAGAATTTAAACTCCAGTACGAGTAAATCCGTAAGAATACGTGTAAGTATATTTCTTACTTTGCATTTTTATGTAGCAGTAATGTTACTATATTCGATAAATGGAGTAAGAAAGTAACAAGGTACCCCAGGGAGGGCAAAAGGAAAAGAGGCAGACCGCCAAAAGATGGGAGGACGATATCAGAGAAGTGGCAGGAGTAATGTGGAACAGTGTGCCTAGATAATGACCAGAATGGAGGAGGCCTTTGCCGATCGCCAAACAGATCTACAACGAATAAATAAAATGCACTACTAGAATAAGTTTTAAGTTTAATGATAGCACAAAATAAATGTTAATAGGATTATTTTTGAAACTTCTAATTTGCATCGACATTTCATTTTTCAGCTAAATCAGTTCAATGATTATGTCGCCTTTATAATATTAGTAATATGTAAGAACGAAGAAGTATTTTTAACAATACAGTTAGCAGCAAATGCCACCAACATTTATTTACTCAAAGAGCGTCGAGATATATAATAAAAAGTCGCTTGTCCAGTTGTACACTAAGTGGAATTCTTAAACTTTTCCGAAGCTACTGCCCCGGGACACCTGGAAAAGGTCTGAGTCTAGACGAGAATGTGTGGGGTGACCTTAAATATAATTTATTGAAAGGAGCCTTGATTTTTTTCTGGAATTTCAAAATAGTTTATTTCACAAATTATTTATGTGGTGACACATTTTTTTAAACTAGTCATGATAAAGTATGGTAAATTCTCCAAAATTTCTTTAAAAATATAAATTCTGTACCGTACCGTTCCTATTTTGTGCAAGCTACTATGAATGAATGTTGCTAACGTCAATATCGTTTGCTACATACATTTACACCTAGGTACAACAATACATAACTATATATAGGTATACTCGTATATACTTTTGACAAAAGCATAATTTATTATCATGAAATGTAAGACAAAAATCTATTGACAGATCCTTGTTTTTCCCTTAAAGATTGAGTGATCTTTAAAAAAACAAAGCACATGGTCACACTACAGACGTGACAGTTTTTTTTTATCTGAAAGTTTTAAGTGTTCTCGTTATTTGTTGCAGAAGAAATAAAGTATTCAATTAAGAGTCAGCTTGTATCGACTTACTGTTGAATTTTCTTTAGTGAGCATTCTTTCTTACCTGTAAAAAGAAAAAAATATTGTTAGTGAAACTTTTTACATTTTATTGTCTATATAAATAAATATTTTTGTTGTTTGAATAATATAACTGAATACAAAGTAATTTTTCTATTGGAAAACGTCTTCTACTTTAAAATACTATTGTTAAAGAACATTGACAAGATTACAATAATACAATATACAATAAAATGTACTAACTACAACTAATAACTTTTAACGTTTTATTTTTTTTTTTGTTAATTTTAACAAAAAATGTAATCACTAATCATTCCTTTCCCTAAACTATTTTGTCCCTTTTTAAATCAACTTTGACTAGAAACAAGTTATTTACATTTAGCCATAGTTCTGTTACACAAGAGTGTCAAAAGCAAGCGTGGTCAAAAGCGCGCGTGACAAAAGCTTTTTAGCTGCAAACATCAAAGCTCGGTGCGTGACGTCACGGCAGAGGTGACCCGAGCTTTTGAATAAGCTCTGTTTGTAAAAGATGTATAATTAGAAATAGTTGTACATATACATACGATCAATATATAGTTCTGAGAAACTACCAAGAAAAAACATTTGATTGTTTTATTGTATCGAAGTCTAAGGTAGAGACGCCTAATTTCTAGCTATTCGAAAAACGGTTTAATTTATAAACTCTCGTAAAAAACAACGTAAGAATTCTCTGAAATGAATTATTCATTATTTACGAAGGACAGATTCAGTTCGATAAATTAGTAGGTACCTAAAACTGTGTCCTTTTCAAGGTTTATTGATTTATCGAGATTTTTATTTATAAGATTATACCCAAATTTTGGCCTAGTGGTGCGAACCACACAACAAACGGGTTCAAACCCTGGCTAGCACCGCGGCGCTGGAGGAAAACATCGTGAGGAAACCTGCATGTGCCGGAAGAAATCCTGACACATGTATATCCACCAATCCGCAGTGGAGCAGCGTGGTGGATTAAACTCCATACCTTCTCCCTAACAGGAGATGAGGCCAATGCCCATCAGTGGGATATGTACAGGCTGTGTTACGTAGATATTAAAATATTAAGATTATGAATTATTTTTCCTCTATATAAACTTTAAGAAATAAACAATTTCATACTTTGTATTTCGCCATCGTAAAAAAAAAGTTAAAGGAAATGTGTATAAACGTAATAATGTGTGTTACTCACACTAAGGCCAGTAAATATGGATGTTTGAAGTCGCCATTTTGAAAAGTAACGTTCGATGTCGCCATTTTGTATTCAGTTGCCTGAAACAAAAAACATGTATAATGACAGATATTTTAGGGTTCCTTGTGAAAATGTAAAAACCATTATTAAGGACGTAATTTAAAAGTAAGAAAAATAAATTATACAGCATTTTACACCAATCTTGTTTAATGTACCTAATATTATGGATAACAACAAGCGATTTAGTCATTTTTCTACGTAACTTTTGTTTTTGTCTTAGTGCCTATATTTATTTATAAAAACAACAAAAAATCACTGTTTAGTTTCTAATAATATGTAAGTCTGCCTTACTAGTGAGTATTTACATAAAGATATATGTTTGTGCATATATCATTATTTTATGTACATTGAGTTAATTCTTATTACGTATTGTTTCATAAATGTATGTAGGCTAATTAAATGCAAATTATAACGTAATTTTATAATTATATCTTTTCTTTAAAATTACATTCGTTAAATGTGTGGCCCGCTGGACTGACGACATACGTGCGGTTGCCGGAGCGGGCTGGATGGGGGTTGCGGAGGACCGGGATGTTTGGCGCAAACTTGGGGAGGCTTATGTCCAGTGGACTGCGATTGGCTGACGACGAAATGTGTGTCAGTACATAAAATGTCACAGTTTTCATGTTTCATATAATTATCGAAAGTGATAAATTTGTTGTTATCGTTAAGTTCCACTAAATATATAATATGTTATAAACTCTTGAATTTTGTACTCATATCTCATTTTTGTCTTTCGTTGCTAAGCAACCAGCTAATAAATGAAAATACTAATTATTTCATATCACAACATATTTGAATTAAAAATTACATCGTGTTAAAAGATTATTATTAGAATCTCCTCCTTTTTTTGAAGTCGATTAAAAAAGTTATAACGACTATAAAAATGTATGAGATACATACTACGTGTGAGTATATAAAAATATTTAGATTACTAAACTTCAGCCATACTTGAAGGCCATTGACGGCCTTGTCAAAGATACGTGAGCAGATTTTTAACGTGATATCACAGAAAACCGGCGTAAAATGACGCTTGCGTCGTGTTGAGTGAGGTTACCGGAGACCCAATTCCCCACCCCTTCCCATTAATTTCCCATCCATTCCTCCTCCATACCCCCGAAAAGGCTGACAACGCATTTTGTAGCTCCTTTGTTGTTGCAAATGTCCATGGGCGACAGCATTCGCTTTCAATCAGGTGATCTGTCAGCTCGTTTGCCGCTTTTCCATAAGAAAAATGTTGTATATTACCAATGTTTTTTAATATCATTATGTATTTTTATGTGTAGAAAAAGCAACAGCATTTAAATAACCCACTACTGGGCAAAGGCCTCTGCTCCTATTACGAAGAAGGTTATGGAACTTAATCCACCAAGCTGCTCCACAACGGGTTGGCGGACTTATTTCTCAGGGCACCGGATTTCCTGAAGGAGGTCGTTGTTAACCGAAGTAAAAAATGTAGTACGACCAATCGGTTAATTATTTGTTAACTAAGTAATCGTTACAATTCGAATACAATTGTACTGACTCGATGATCTATAACATTTGACCCAGTTCATTACAATAACGAAGAATGAAGAAATATGTGCCAGTGATATAGACGGACCAATTGTAGGCGTTTTAGCTATTAACGATAGTTCAGAAGGAAATAATAATACAACTATTCGTTATGCATTTCTCTATTCCAACTCTCAATTTTTTAATGAGGTAGGCCGGCAAACGAGCCGACAGATCACCTGATGGAAAGTGAATGCTGCCGCCCATGGACATTTGCAACACCAAATGAGCTACAAAATGCATTGCCGGCATTTTAGGAGGTATGGAGGGAGAATTAATGGGGAAAGGGTGGAGAATTGGGCCTCCGGTACCCTCACTCACGCGGCGAAACACGAAGCAAGCGTCATTTTACGCCGGTTTTCTGTGAGGACGTGGTATCTGTCTATCGGTTGATCTGTCAACTCGTTTGCCACCCTATACCATAAAAAAATTATAATAATAAAAATATAAATAAAAAAATCAACAACTGTCACTAGGCAACCACCGTATCATGTGTACACAATAGTCTCACTATCACTATGTAATTATGTCACTGTAATATTGTAACTACTGATAGAATACAATCTATCTCGCGAGATTGTTAACTGTCGATATATTGTGAGCTTCATGCAAAACTTTTACCGTGGGAGAGCCATGCATTTGCACGAATGGGCCGGCTCGACCGGAGTGATACCACGGCCTCACAGAAAA
>DVXP01003628.1:0-11116 GCA_018235645.1 Junonia grisea
ATACCAAAATCATTAAAATAATGAAAAAAATGATTAATTGAGTTTAGTATATGCCACAATCTTAGACGCCTTCAAAATCATTTAGGCAAATTCTTGCCATGATCATTTACTTTCTAATAAAGTAAAATAATAGTATTGATTTTGTGGTTAAAACAATTATTTTTACTATCCTTATATAATTTCGAGCAAATTTTATTAGATCCTACCGGTAGACCCTATGATAATCGCGTTAAAAAAATCAGACAGACTCTTTACTTACTCTATATATTTATGTACTATATGATGCCATGCAATCAATTTTAATTTACTTTGAACTCTAAGCTACGAACAGCTCAAAGGTTTTTTAAAACACTGACTAGTTTGAATATCGACCTGGCAGGCTTTGAGATGCAGAAGCAATTGAGTAAAAGCAATTTAGGTCATTGAACAGGAGCACTGGCCATTCAGTATCACTTTCTGTGAACCGTGAACTTTGATTACAGGTTTTCTTACATTCTCTTTTAAATTAATAAATTAATTATTTTTTACTGATAACATTAAAATATATAAGTTAAAGTCTTGTAAATTTATAGACTCTACATAATATCATGTGACTTGAAAAACTCTACATCACAAGGAATAAGGACTCGTGATCTTTAAATTACTAATAAGTTTTTCCGGAAACTTATAAGACTAATATTGAATTTACAATTCGATTTTAAGTAAATCAAATATATAAATAGATATATTAATAGATTATTCTAAAAATAATATGTGCACAGGTATACAAACAGCCAAAAGGTTGTCCATAACTACATCATTATAACAGAATTTAGAAAAGTATGAATAATATAAAGTATAAAATAAAAATAATAACTAATAATACCTCATTTCGTGATTCCCTTTCTCTAAACTTTATGTTTATAAACTCTCTGAGTTGGTACCTAAGTACCTAAGTACATTACAAGGGATTTTCGAATGTTCCAATTTTCTATTCAATTAAACTTCAGCATTTTAACTTTTTTAAAAGTAACTACAATAAAGTAGTTATAAAAGATAACGATTTTATTTTAAAAACATAGATATTTCTTCGTTGATGTAAGCAAACAGTTGTCGCACCGCATTTTTAATTGAATCCTTTGCTCACACGGAGAATTCAATTTCAATCCGGTCAGCTCCGACAGAATCATCTACGTGTTTTATTCTAATAATGAAAACGTCAGATTGGGGTTACTCTTTCATTATTGTGTGAAGTTTGTACGTTTATAAATAGACTACTACCAATTTTAATGGTAATTCGCTAATATACAAGATGTAGGTAACATCCATGAAAGTTAAAAAATTTACACCTTTCGAATATTTTTAATCTACAAAATAATTCACATTTCAGTTTCAACGAATTTATTCGAAAGAACTAACGGTTTATCGAATATTAAAACAAGAATGAAGCTTGTTTAAAAAAAAATGTTTCGAACCCTGGTTGGTATCCTCAAAAAACTTATTAAAGTTATATTTAGAATCGTTTTATTTTGTAAGAAGATAGATATTTCTTGTCGGTAAACAGCAGCCAATGTATTAGCAACGTAAGCATTAATGTAAATAATGAGTGGTAATTATCGAGCATTTAGCTGTTTTACAAAACAAAACACGGAAGTTTTCCTTTCCTCAACTAACTACCTAGTACATATATCTATAATCATGCTAATTAATAAATTTCTCCCGCATAAAAATACTCGATATTTTCATTGTAATTATGTGTAACTAAGGTTGTCAACCATACTCTTATATAGAAAATGGTACTCTATATCAGACAGTCTTACTCTATATTATAGAATCTATGTATCAACACAAATAATTGAAAAAAATCTCCTTTTTATTTATTAATAACGAGATGATTCATATGAATTTACACTCTTCTTTGTAAATTCGTACTCTTTACTTGTACTTTTCGTACTGACCTTTAAAATCTGATACTCTATTTCTTCTATGATAATACAAGTTGTCAATTACATATGTGTAATTGTCTTTTATTAACTGTATTCAATATTTTTGTTACAGGTAAGTGTGCCGAGATCACTCTGTAGATGTGATCCTCCTTGTAATACAGCCGTCGTACCGGGTGGATCTCGTCATAATGCTTGTCAACTTGGTATGTCGTTTATATAAATTTATTTATTTATTTATTTAGTTACTAACTAAAATGTTTGTCATGTAGCCGTTAATTAAAATTCGAAACTAAAGAAAACTGTCGTTGGGTCAAAGGAGTCGAAACCTAAAAAAGAAAAGCAACTAAAATTCGCATATTTGAATGTCACGTGACAATGGGGGAGGGAGGGTCTTGGCATATACAATGGATGGTCACCAAGTGGGGATTGGGGTGGGGGTCATAAACTCTTAAAAAATAGGTCACGTAGAATGGGCATGTTCCCTAACCTTACCCTAAATAGCGAACAGGCCCTTTGCTTAGCGATGAGACATTTAAAGGCTGTTTATACATAAAAATATTTGACCACCAAAACATAAATTTTATCACAATGGCCGATATCTTAACTAATAAAAAAAACAATTGATTAAACATTTGTGAGGATGGATGTGTTGTGCTATTGCACAATTATGTCGAACTAGAGGCTTAACTGTAGTCGACTATGAAACCTTTTTAGTTGAGCCATTTAGTCATTTTTTTTTAATTTTTAATTCGGACACCTAGGCATCTGAAAATATTGTGACTGATAGTATTATAACAAACGTATCCAAGTACTTTTGTTTTAAATAATTAACCATATTTACTGCAAATATAATATTGAAAAAATATTAATTTTGTGAATCCTTTTCCATATAAGGTTCAACTGTGCCAAATTTAAGACTCGCCAAATTTTCGTTAAAATCTATAAGAAGTTTTCGCTTCACGTATTAATCTATAGATTGTAGATGCATATTATTTTCTCACAAAATTCTCTCTAAGCGTTTTGTGCCAATTTGCTTACAATATTTATAATCACGAGACCAACGTTATTGAATAAAGATAAGGTTATTTCCTACTTTCTAGATCGTTATTATTAATTCCAGTTTAATAAGTTGACATTGATTACTTTAATAAATTAATTTTAGAGCAATGTGGGGAAAATATATGTAAATATAGGTACCTACCTAAGTGCTATGTAAGTTTAAGAAAATGCAATCTGATTAAATTTTTTAAAAATAATAAAAAAAATGAATGTGTATAATTGTGCATACAATACCATGAGAATTTTATAGTAGTCAAATAAGTATCTTCTCATATAAAGTAAATATTACAACTACTTTTATTTTTTTTCGATAAACGCCCCCACTTTGAGGGTCGCGTGCAACCAATTGCTAATTCTCATGAACAAGGACAAGAATTAATACGTCCATTTAAATGTACAAAAATATTTTGTTCCAATGCAAGGCTAGACAAAACATATTTATTTATTCGTTATAAGCGGCACTAAAATAAATATTATAGTAGGTATGTGACGACAATGAACCGCGGTATCTCAGGTTATCGGTACTTTACTGGAGGTGTACTCTGACTTGGATTTTCAACGTTAATGAATAAATACGCTATCAATCAAGATATTTATAAAATAAAGTACTGGCAAGGTGATAGGAAAGTAAACTTTAGAATAGGACTGGGATTTTTTAGTACATGAAGGTTTGTTTGTTGATATGTACAAAATAAATATTTTTAAAAACCTTTGTCGCTCTACTTTGATTAAAAATGTACAGTGTTCTCTAAATTTAACGTTTTCGTCTCACGTCAATATATTCTATTTATATATGACTTTTTACCCTTTTGACTTTATATGGGTCAATTCAGGAATAATTACTTATTTATTGATAAAAGGTAGGTAGATATTTATAATTATATCTACATATATACCTACGGGATTTTTTCTTTACTTTTATAGATTTTTTCCTCAGAGTTTTCCGGGATTTGGATAAAAAATAAAATATTTTTTCAATACGTACATACAATATATAAAATAAGTCTTTAAATAAAATTACCTATGTCGCTAAAATTTGCATAGATAGTATTATTAAAAATCGTCTGTCGGGTAAAAAAATACTTTATAAAATGAACTATTATTTACAACAACTATAATTACAATTAATTTGAGAATGACTTAGATAACCTCATAAAGGTTATCTAAGTAATTTTAATGCTAAGTAAGTATCTAAGTAATTCTCAATCAAATTTCACGAAATTCCTTTTTGTACATTTTACTTTGGTTAACTATAAGTGTACTTATCTAATATGTCATTTAACGGTAGATAAGTATAAAAGGAAAACTACCTTATAAATTAGTCATGTTTGTATTATGCCGTGATTTTTTAACCTTTCTAAAAATAACAGCATTGATACTAGATATGCTACACACTACACGCTACATATAATTCAAAATTTCGCGAACAGATCCTTATTCGATGTTTTCTAGAAGTTTTTAGACCTTTACATCACACTAGTTGGTAAATTACAAAATATTGTACTTATTTTCAAAATTTCCACTTTGTCGCCGTGATCAACATGTTACACTATCCAGTATTTTAGTGCACATTAAGCATATATGAGCTAAGCTGGTGACGGATTGACAGACAGACGGACAGACATGGCAAAACTTTAAGGTATCCTAATTGACAATGTATCCCTAATAATGAACTTTTTCTAATATATATAAACTGGATAATACAGTAAATATTTAATGTAATGTTGTATTCATGAATGTTATTATTGACCGGTTTTCAAGTTGCATTCAATTAACCATATTAATTACAATAATTGTTCAAAGTCAAGCTAATCATTTCTATAATTACGCCATTGAATGAGAAGTTAAGAATAATTACGTTTTAGTATTTTCAAGTAGGTAAGTTTTCTCGTTGATCCGAAACAAAATTAATTGAGAAAGCGTTAAAACTTTAAACCTTTTAGCCGACAAAAGTAATTTCTATTTTTACCAACATTTAGAAATAGAAATTATATAAGCGGTTTTACCATTGACATTGGCATTAGATAATTGTATAAAAAATATTTTAATTTACTACCATGATAATAATAATCCCTTTATCGCTAAATAAAACGAATCCAACAGTCTGATACACTTATTAAATTCTACCAAGTTTTCTGTCTACAAAGTCCAGTAGGGCTATTCCGACCTTTACATCGAGGCTCACTCAACCGAAATTTTGACCTTCACACACACGATTGCACATGCAGCGCCACACGACATGATGTGGCACCGAGTCGTACTAAAGTATTTGTCATTTTTGACGTAAAATGTATGCACTGGAATGAACGCCTACTGATAAATGAAAAGAAAGAAAAACAAAATAAGTACCTAGTTACATATCGGGTAAAAGAAAATCAAGACATCTGTAAGATCGCTATCTTAGAACATAGATATTTATTTCTAGGTGTGTTAAAGACCTTATATCTTATCATCTACGTCATAAAATAACAAACAAGTCTAGTACTTTCCGATTTTTAATCGACTAAAACAGTGTTTCAAGTGCGTGTTCATTCGAGTCCTTTAACGCTGCATTAGTGTTTAGTGGGAAAATAAACCAATCAATAGGGCTATTCCGACCAAAAATCGAGATTCATTCAAGTGAAAAAGTTAGTCGTTTCGCTCATTCGGTCTGTCAAATTTAAATCATTAAAAACTTGCTACAGAATATACTATGCATACATTTTACGTCATAATGACAAATATTTAGTACGGCTCGGTGCCGCATCATATCGCGTGGCGTTACATGTACAATCGTGTGAGTGAAGTGTAAAAAAATCCCTTGAGTAAGTCTCGATTTTCAGTCGGACTAGCCTTATAGACGCGCTTTTTTTCTTTAGCACTTGTGAGAAATCATAGAGTTAATGATAAGCAGAAAACTACGATGTAAAGGTCGGAATAACCCTACTGGAGGAAAGAACCCGGCAAGAAAACCTCTCAGATATTCTTTTAATCGATACTTTGGTACAATCGACATATTACAATATCAATATGGGATATTACATTAGGTAATTACACAATACACAAGATACATTATGATAACTAACACAATATTAAACAATTACTATAGAAAAGCAACATAGTAACAGAGTGCTTAACTTTCGTAGTAACGGCTCGGAAGACGACGACCAGTTGTTAATAATTCACAACTACCTTATTTTATATACCTATCTGTCCCAAATGGTCACGTGATGCTTTAACTAATCACAGATGATATAATTTTAGGCATATTCAAACGAAAAGTAAACAATTATAATTTTTAAAAATTAATGCAAATGCTCAATCTCTTATTATGCTTCTCCTACTTGAAATGCAAAGCGTTTACTTTGTCCCAATCGAGACATGAGAAAAACTCGTACATGACACAATGAAGGTTATTTTTCGAGCGGTATGTGTGTATTACTTATCAGTCCGAATATACGCCTGTTGCATTGTCTCCCCTAATCTATATGGTAGCCGATTTTAAGGCGGGTGGTATACAAAATTGCGAGAAAATGCTTGTTTCCTCCATCGTACATCGTAAAATTTAGTTGGTTAATCTTTTTGTAATTCCTTATACCTACATATCTATAGAGAACACATTTTATGACTCTAGGACTCTGTTTAAAGGTTGTTACTGTGCTATAAAAAATGTTTTAACAGTTTGAATTCACTGGACGTTTGTTAGGCCATCTCCTTAACTTTTGAGTTACCAGATAAGTTTAAAAATAAAATCATTATCTAAACACAAAATTTGATTTAAATTTCTTACCGTTTTTATAAATACACTCCATCAGTTATAAAAGGTACTTAAAATATAGGCTTTGTGTGCCATATTTGTTAAATCAGTCCCGTAGCTTTGGAGTTTATTCGTTACGTACCTGCGAAGAAATCGTTCCTCTATATAATAATAAATATAGACATAGAAGTATAAACTACGTGTTTGACATAATGCCAGGTGTGACGGAGGCCTTACGCTCCACGTTCATCATCTACGTCACAAACTTAAACACTTCCCTATTTCTATAAGCGATCGAATTATAATTGCAAACTATGTCTATACGACCTTGTGCGCTGCGTACGCGGCTACGATTTGTGTTATGTTTACCATAAGCTGTTTTTATGATAGATTCTAATCTATTTTTATATGATAAACCTTCAAATTTTTTCCCGAATGTTTGCGATAATTATACGATACAAAAGCTCCACGTTTTATTATGGATTTTATTATTTATTTGTTATCTATACTTTGGTCGTATTTGTGATTATTTAGTTTTAATTCTTAATTTCTTCAATAAAGGAAACCAAAATAATTTAGGTGTATTACTAAATTTTTTACCAATTTGCTTGTTTATCAAGTTTCATGTTTTTGTTTGTTCCATGTGGTCGTAGTCTGTTAACACTTATAGGTTTTCTTCCTGTATCCTGTTGGCACTGTTGCACGGATGCAGCCATGCAGGGTTAACAAACCTTTAAATTTTTATAGTAAAAACAGTACGAATAAAACAATGTCACTTGACAGGGCTCCTTGAAGGTCTGCGCATATGTGTCACCCATTCACCACGCTTTAAGAATATTTTATTTTGAAGAAAAAACAATTTTAAAGAAAAAATTTTAGATGGGTATTAAAATATCACGTATATATGATTTTTTTTTCAATAAAACAAATAGATATTATTATTTGGTATATTGACAAAATTTGGCAATTTTATAAACAGTTTGCAAAGCAAAAGTACAAGCATAGTTCAGATTCATTGACTAAATATTTAAATTTAATTAAAAAAAAAATTAATTCAAAATTTTGGCGTGGGATAATGGGACAATACCTAGCTATAACTTTACAGGTTGATGCTGTGACTTGTAGTAATTTAAAGCAAATGACTAGGAGACCATTATACCATCAGTGCAGAATAGCCATTCCGCGTACATTTTTTTTAAATTTTTTTGAAAAATGCTAATATTTATTGCTTTTTTCAAAGAGCTACTAAGAGTCCCCAATGATTTTCCCTCTCCTCTTACCCCTACATTTTATCCAGTCGTTGAACTCTTTTGTACGGAAATATTTGAAAATAAGTTATACTTAATACAAGACAATGGTCACATTGATTTGACATTTAAATAACGTAAGCGTTTACGCGTTATACGTGATACTATTAGTAATGTAGATTTGCGAATCTCAAATTGTAATTTCACGCGTATTAAATATTCGATTTAATATGGCTCCGTCAATTTCATCTACGGTAACAATCTCATCACGAAGCGAAATTCGTCTATTTCCCTCTAGTTTAATATATCCGATTCAATCGTAGCCGTTGGCGCGCTCGTACGCGCGGCAGTCACAGGAGGGCGCCCGCATCGGCAGCACGTCGCCGCGCCTCACGTATTGGATACGCGCGTGACGCCACCGCCGACCACGACCGACCACTCCGACGTACCGTCCGGTACGATGACTGTCCAGAACCGTGGACACGCACTCCCAGCTTTCTACGCTCCAACGGTACAATGGCGACCGCGATCTAAGCCGTTACACTGACTTGTTTACATCGATACTGTTTACTAGACATCTGAAGTTTTTCCCGGCAATTAACATCAACTAAATCGCCCGTACGCGTATTGACTAAAACGTTGTGAAGTTTAAAAATAAATTTGTTAGTGTGAGGAGTGACGCTCGATCGAAATGTGTTCGTGCAGCAAGTTCTACGACTTTTGGAAAAACTCATGTGGTGCAGGTGAGATAGACTCGAGAGTCTCGGCAAACTTTCTAATGATCTTAGATTAAACATCTGGTTAAAGAACTTCTATTTGCCATTTACCCACTCAATAATAACTGTAAAAAGCGAGTTTTTCATTTAAACAACAGAATAGACTATCTATTTTTATTGGTACTTTCAAAAAAGTGAGCTAGGCTTTAAAATATATCATAGATTTATTGAGTATAAGACTTAAATTGCAGCTGACATTTAAGTCAAATTCAAGTATCAAATTCATCAATATATCAAATTTAATCTGGTAGATATATTCCATATTTAATATAAGAAAACTTTTAGGCAAACCATGACTATAGAATCCTAAAGTTTATGGATAGTGCTTAGCTGTTACTAACTGTCTCATTGTCAGACGTCTCGAAGTTAGAAAGTTTATAAAATAACTTAATAAAGTTGAAAACAATATTGAAACGGTAATGTTATAAGAGTTTATTAAGAGGAGAGATTGTAGTTCCGCGTCGCGACACCCAGGGTCACCAGCATCATGAATGGGCATGTTTATAGTGTCCGGTTCTCGTCAAGCTGATTTGTAATCGAGTAATCCGAATTTAGTCAAAAGTCCTGGACTGCAGTTTTGCTTAAATATTGTCAACGATACTTAAACAGTTCACATTCATTTCAACGTATGAATTTGTTAATTTCTAACAAACAAGACCAACACTTCAACAACAATTTTATTATCGCTAAAACATACTCAGAACCGATGCATTGTGATATTTACAGGTTTGTACCTTGACACTCTTACCACACTATGAGACGGTAATCCAATATGAATTGCAGTATCTATTTCTCACAATGACTTGAATATGTGCCTTTTGCAATGTGAATGGTACAAAGAGATAGACATCGCTCATAAAGAGGGTCACGAGCCAGAACTTATTATACATACTCTTAATCTCATTGAATTCATATAAAAAAGAACTTGTAGAGCAGCTGGAACCAGTTAATTCTGGTAATTTACACAGTTGTTTGATTTCTCGCTCTGTCGAATGCTAAGTTGCTGGCCTCGGTCTCAAGCGGCATGTCCTTCACCATTTTGCAGTTCGTTTTAATTCAACGAAACCAGCTGATTATCTCAATCGCTGAGATTCAAGAACAAACTAATTTATGGAGTGCTGCCAAAACAGTCCAAAAGAATGACGCATTCTCGGACGATAGTAATAGGTGTAGCGTTTTAGTGGACCGTTTGATAGCGTAAATATTGAAACACCGTGACTGATCTGCATTAATTCAACTTCAAAATTGAGAAAATGTTCTCATTTTCATACTTAAGTACTTCTAGTCTAGGATTTACAAATACGAAACAAAAAACTAAAAATCGAATGCGCTGAGGGTTTGAAACAAACAAATACAAAGGAATAAATATTGCTAATTATGTTACTCATTATGATGGGCATCTAAAGAGTAAACGATTACAGAGCATGTAGTAACATTTGGATTACAATGGCACTCGTCACTGAACGTGGATTGCATTTGCTTTTTTTTCCTTATGCATAGTAGTTTTGTTTTTGTTTGCTACTGTAGATTGGCTGCATGTTTCTACCTACTGTTGGCATGATAATTTAAAAAAGAATAAATAAAAACGTTCCATGAATGTACTTTATTGGAGGATTAAGTAAAATACAAAAAAAACAACAACTCTGTAACATCTAAACAAAAACAATAAAAATTATTTGATCTTCAGTTGTCGTAATTTTCTTCGATACATGAATAGGTTTTAAGAGTTTTAGCATTCCTTATGTGTATTTCAGTTACATACTTTTGAAGTATGTAACTGAAATACACAATATGTTAAATAATTCAATTATTATTAGTTGTATTTTTAAGTTTAGCCAAAACATTAAACGGCTGCTCTTTGTCGAATGAACCCTTATATTTGCAGGTTTTGAAAACATCTACAATACGTTCACCCTTCTTAGTAACAACTTTGTATTTCAATAATATTTTTCCATACACTTTTATTGAGAAACATGTATGGTATTGTACTATACACAGGCATAAACATTACACGTCCAATTTAATTATTCTTATTTTTTTTTAATTTCGTTGAGAAAAAATATGACCCAATTTCAGAATATCGGGCACGGCTTCCTAATACTCCTATCTACTTAAAAGAAGAATTTGCTCTTTAATATGATACATTACTAAATTAGGGTGCATGACGTTTGTTTCACCAATAATTTCGCGTATAAATGATGTAATTTTTACAATAATAATTATAATGATAGAAAAAAGAAAAAGAAAAATAAGTACCTATATCAAAAATTAAGTCCTACCAATTATTTATGGTTTTAAAAATAAGCAAGTATTAAATTAAGCCTTCAGTGAAATATCTCGAATCAATCACAACATTATAAATAGTTAAAAATT
>DVXP01003629.1:0-11111 GCA_018235645.1 Junonia grisea
TTATACAAGTCAGTACTTGGAGCATTACATGCGCGTTGACAGGCATATTAATTTTTTAATTATTTATTTTATAGACAGCCCTAAATAAACGCGAGCGAAGCCGCGGGTAACAGCTAGTCAATTAATAATAATAGATCATAGTTCTCTTGTAGGCGTGCGTAGGCTTGTACCTATATGGGTACATGCTACTCTTTAAACAATACCGCAATATACGATGAACTTGTCATTGATACCATAATAGATAGTACGTTCTATTTTAAGCCTTTATTGTATTATACGATATTCTGAGTGATCATTACGTAAATTGAACGAAAACCTATTTTGGTGAAGGATGAATTGTGTAATGTTAGCTAAAAACTATGTACACGTAACATGAACTCGTTTACATACGAGCCTTTCGTTATAATTATAAATTATTCAACGCTCTTTAAAACATTCAACCAATACCTATATTTAAAAATGATTAAATTGGTTTACGTTACTTTCCTACCAGATACATTAAAAAATGGACAGAAAAGTAAATATTACACCTGCGGAAGAACATTTTCAGATATCGTTACACAGATACGACATAGCTTCGATAAATTGATTTTAATGGACGTAGCTGGTAGTGATTCTAGCTAAATTGTGTAAGCGATTACAGTCCTAATGCCCATGAAATTCGGATTATAATCGCGTACGGATTTTCGACAAGTCAGAGACGACGAATGATACGTCCTTGCTATCACTATCTATGTAAATTCAATGTTGCGAGTTGAATGTACGTATTTGTAAGATACGGTGACATGGCTACTGTTGCCGCCATCTTTGTTATCACTATTTTAATAAACGCCTTGTAATCGCCGTGTTTACTGTTTACATTATGTATGTAATATTAAGAAAGGTGAATTTTATTTTTAAAGTCTTTTAACGTTCAATAAGTAAGATGAAAAATAAAATATGTCATAGTTGTTATACCTATTCTACACCGAAAATATACATCCAAATTATATTTGATAATTGGCTTATGGGTATCCCGTGGTTTGCTTGTTCTACTGTAGAGGACTCAAATAGTTATATAATTTCTTTTGTTTTTCATATTATGAGAAACAATATGTTATCAAAATAATATTAGATTACCCAGCTTTCTATTATTATCATGTCTGTGATAACATCTGGGACCAATCGCTTCATATTCTTGGAGACACAATGAGAGAACTTGAAGTACAATACTCAAACCGACACAATTGTAGGGATATCTACACAAATATCAATCCAAATGGAAAATTAAATTAATCACGAAAGAAAAGCTATTGCTTTCAATTTCAGTTTCCATTATAAGGGTGCCATTTTATTTGTATTACAAACATACTGCGCCTGTTAGCGTGGGCTGAATGGAGACACTTTTCTGTTTCTAGGAAATACTTTCATTACGATATGAAATATGTCGACTAAGGTTATACGATGAAATGTCAAATTCCAATGAAATCCTATAGTTTTAGGAAATAAATGTAGAAGACCGCTATCTACCAGACATTTGCAGGGTTGCTACTGTAATTTCATTGATACAAAGTTTTTAAACGTCGGATTTTAAACAATGGAGTCGTGTACACTAATTAAAATTTCTTTTTTGTTCATATACTAATGCTACTCCATTTTTTATATAAAAAAGTAAAATTCGCAAGCGTTAACCCTATCATAGATACGGTGGAAATTTATCTCCAAGCGTCTTGTCTAAAGACTCGATGCTATCTAAGCGCTTATCATTATGATAACGAGTGCTCATTTAGGAGGGCGGCGAGGTCACGTATTTATACATTTGTTTTTATATCACATTTTCATCTTTTGTATTATGTGCGAAAATGGGTTTGGAAATTGTTTAGAATTTGAAGAAGGAAATATTTTTGTTACATTTTAAATAGAGGTAGAGTCGTTGAGAAATCACTTTACAGTTTAATAACAGTGATTTACCTGTTCAGTAAGGGATCAATAATAATGTCAATTATTTTTAATCGTAAATCGTTTTACAAGTATACATATATTTCGTCGTCTATAAGTAGTTTTCCACAAAAAATGTAGACAAGAATTCCTATCATAAAATTACTCTTAAAGCTGCATTAAGGTCATAAATAAGTGATTTTTCATATTTTTACAGACTAATATAAATAAATTAATATATAACAAGCTTGAGCCGTTTGTCACAGTTTAAATAAATCACATGAGCTGGTATCTACTACCTAAAGACAACAAACAAAAGGTATAGGTATAATTTATAAATAAATCGATCGATCGGTTTCTTGAATGTAAAATTCTTACATATTCACAGTAGGTACAGTAAACACTACAACAGTGGATCGCCTTTAATTTGTTTTGTTTTCGTTTAAAGTTAGACTTAATTTCACAATATGCGACAGTCTCTTACGGTATGATGTGTGTTTATGTCTACAGTGTCTATGATCCTGACAAGTGTTATAGGGTTAGGTTCCTAGTCATTTGTTAGGGTCATAGAAAAATTTTATATAGTTTTCTGAAAGAAGTCTACAAGCATTAAAAATACATTCTACTATAGTGTATCTCTATATCACAGCATGTGCAACTTGTTCATACTTCAGCACAGTGGCTGACAGGACTCCAACGGCGTCTTCAGATCTGAAAAGCATTTTAAAGTAAGTATATTTTGATATTTTTTACCCTATCATTATTAAAACTTTATAAAAAGTTGTGTCTTCTCTGCAATTTTTATTCCGTTAAAGCAAAGTACATGAGTTTATTTTTTTCTAACAAAAAGACCATCAATCGAGCAAGTCGTCTGATGTTTAGTGATCACCCATGAAAACTTACATTAGGTACCAGATTTCAATAAGGTGAAGAGCACCAAGAGCCTAATTAACATTTTTTACAAAGCCGAGTAAATGGTGTCCTTGCATTTTAAATAATTATGTTGTCTTGGAAAACGACTTCACAATAAATTTTTCGATTTATTATGACAGAAATGAAGAAACTTTTAGTACCTATATTACAACTTTTTGAAATGTCAGAATCAAGATTTGGATTTTGTAGGTACGCATATCTCAAAACTTCAACTTTTGAAGTTGGCTGCTGGCTCTAGCAGCCGCATATACATATATTAAATCGGTCAAGCTATTTTCAAGTTTTTGCGAGACTGAGAGCCGGCTATTGTTTTATATATAGATGAGTATGGCTCTTATCTCTCTCTACAATCCTTGCTCACGATGTTCCTGACTTGTTTTAACCTTAACCTTCACTGTAATCTTTCATTCTACACTACTATCTGTCCTTGTAACCCTTTTAAGGTATATACGATAGATACGAGTACAATATCACTTCCAATTATTAACGACAATGAACCCATACAGAAATACAATGGTCAATTAGGATACAATATTAACAAGAAATAAACAATGTTGGAATTTATTTTTTAAAATTTATGATATTTCGACTGGCGATAAATATATCGTGAGATTATCTGTATGTGTCCGTAGAGAACCTGAAATGTAGGTAGGTAGGTACATTCGTTAATCAGTTGCAGTTTAATGGATTAATGTCCATAACATTGAGTATTTCTTAGTCTAGCAGTAGAAATATTCAAGCTATTCTGAAGTATTGACAAACAGTTTGACAGCTTTAACAATATGGCGGATACGTAACCACAGAGTATGTACTCAAATAACCTTCGCCATTGTATTATCAGATTAGATACATCAATAAAACGTTACGTCACAATCACATATTCATATAAGCTTTTAGTTCCATTAGCATCGATTTTCGTGCCAATACGTCAATAAACGCCAGACAGACGCCGCGTTGACAAACAGGAAAAACGTCATTACGACGTGAGCATCAATCATCAAGCGCTCGCAATTTGAAAATGCAATCAGCTTTTTCGTAATGACCGAACGTGGTGTACCTGTCTTTCTGACTGGGGTTGTCATTATTGTAATAATGCTAATAAGTTGTGAGAAATTCCTATACTTCCTTTTGAAGTTAATTTTTCAAAGACAAGTGTATTGGGTTGTCGAAAAATCATAATAAAATTGTTTCAACATAAGTACCTATATGAGTGGTAAAAAGTATTTTGTTTTTACTTTCTTGTTATTTATAAAAATAAATATTAAATTATATGTAACGTTCTGAGCTCAGTGCTGAAAATACGCCGAAAGTTCCGGTGTGACGCTAATGTAACGCTACAATGTTCAGTGTAACATAATTATAGCCAAAGATCCCACTGCACATAATATTAGCTATCACTATTTCATTTTATTTATTACTATTTTTATGAACGAATTATAGGTATAATAGGAAGGCCAAAATCATAAATTGGTAAGCCGTTATAAAGCTATAGGTATTCGGTCGATTTATTTCATTATTAAACATTGGATTTATTACTGTTGGACACTACAAATGTTACTTCAAAATATCACTAATCAATTGTAGTTGCATTCGTAGTCATGTGATCCTTTATAAATTTTTATTTTTATTATTATATAAATAAGTGACTATTAATTAAATAAAAACAAACACTAAGACATCTTTAATGTAAAATAACAATAGAATTTCACCTTGCAACATATGACAACATTAAATCTTGAGAATATACACTTTACACGGATGTCATATATTTTGTACCAACGGATGTGCGTACCGTACCTGAGCGCTATTAGGGGCTGCTTAATGGTTTGTGGTACACTATCTACCCTCAAAATATAGGTATATAAGCTCAGACACAAAGATTTTTATACTACGTACCAATATTTTTGTGGACTCGACTCAACGCGTACTTACGTGAAAATCCCGCAGGATCATCATCGTCTTCTGTGAAGAGGTAGGAGAACGGTTAGTATAAATTAAAATGTGTATTTAAAATAACAGTCTAAGTATATGAAGTCATTCGTTTTATACAAATTCCTTTTTTTGCTAAAATAGGACAGATTAAGTATGTATAAAGTATATTCAGGTCTATGAAGATTATTAAACAGTATTTTAGCAAAACAAACAGTATTTATTTATTATTTTTAAATACATATTTTTTGGAGCTTCTTGCACAACTTACTAATATAAATGTAACACATAATAATGTGTTTGTATTTTGATGCTGAAAACAGTATTTTGTATTCTTTTTTTTGTTAAACAGTAAAAAGTATAATTTAGTGAAAAACAGTACAATACTGTTTAAAACAGTATAGTTGGCAACCCTAGTAGCAACTAATATATAACGATAATAAGTAGGAGCAAAAGGAAGTGAGTTAAAATTTTTTTAAGAAGAAAATATTTTTTTAAAACACTTTAGTTTCTTTGCACAACTTTCAATGCCTTTAAAACATTTGACACAAATTTACCTTTTAAGGTAATACTAATCAATAGAAGTTAATAAATAATGGTCGACTCACCTTAGATATTTTCCTTTCAAAGTGTGGGCCCAGTATAACTAGCGCTCTCTTCTCCAGCCTCGAGAGGGGTTTGATGTTCTTTGATGCACCACCAGACCTCTTCCGCTTGTTGAGGATGCTCACTTTATTTTTGAGTTTATTTTTAAAATCACTCCAGTACTGAAACATTACATACTTTTGCAATAAATTATAGTAATTTTTTGGTAGTTATCAAATTGTTACTTCTTGTACTAAAATTACAAAAATATATAGAAACGAATTTACACAATACTTAATAATTTTAAAGTAATTTCCAAATAATAAAAATAAGAATTTGCCACAACTAAGGATCTTTTAAAACTTTACTATAGAAAAGTGTTTACAAGAAACAGAATTTTTTTTTTTAACAAACCTTACTCCAACCATCCGACGTCTTCCTTGTACCTAATCTGGAGTTGTTTAACATTTTGGTAAGTTCGTTCCACAGCCGTTTCGATGTATGTCGAGCCTCCAGAGAACGAAGGCTCCCTGTCGCGAACTCTACGTGTTGTCCCATGAAATCTATCATTGTTTTAACTTGCTCGTATGAGACGTGGCGCGAAGGACTTCTATTGTCAGTCATTTTGTTAAATAAATTTTTACATATTTGATAATATAGCTTTTTTTGTTTGTTTTCTTTTTGTTGTTGTAATCAATGCCAAATCAATGCCGTCAAAATTAATTACGAACTTCAAATGGCAACTCCTGCTGTCACTAATTTAAGTTACATAATCTAGTTTATAATTTTGTGGATTATTTTTACAACATATCTAATATAATTATCAAATACTTATGAATTTTAGAATTACGCGCATAAAATCGTGTTTATTTATTTGAAACCCATAAATAGATAGATACCTATCTACTTCAACTTTAATTTTTAAATTATAGTCTATGGTAAAGAAATGAAAATATTGACATTTAGTAGATACAGATTATAAAATTTAAAATACAGAATAAAAAAGAAAATCGTAAAATGTTTATGGTATCTATCTATCTAGATAGATAGATAGATATCTAATCTAGATACACAATTTATACGGTATTTAGAAAATATTCCATGTGTTAATAAAACAATTTTCAGTAAATTTTTGTTTGATTTACTATTTAAAATATATCTTCATTATCATTTTATATTAGTTACATAAGTTATTTCTTTAGTATGTGGATATTTTATCGAACTTTTATTTGAGTTTATTGCCTTCATATAAGGAATCGATGTTTTCCGCAATCGAGTAAAAGTTTAAGTATCTACCTGAGTATGAAAATCAGTGTTTTCATTTATTTTGTTAATAATAAAAATCGAGTCGTTGAAAACAGGTTTGCGAAATAACCTCATTATTTACATAATTAGTGAGACCAGATAAAATTTTAGGCGTTATTAGATATCTATCATTTACAAGTCCAATCTTTTAATACATTTTTTTATCAAAGAATGGCAACAAACAACAACTATCTATCCTGCGCGAGTGTGCGCGGAGAAAATTAAGAAAAAATAAAAAGAAAAGAAATGGCAGTTACTAGAGAGAAAGAAAATTGTTCAAGAAAAATTAATGGAAATATACCTGCGTTATCTCTCAACAGTGATAATATGTCGACATCCACAGACAGTGACGACGTAGCGGATCCGACATATGAAATTAGAAACATTAAAAATATTATAAATGTGACCCGTGAAAACATTGACGCTTTAAATGCAAGGTTTGCTGGTTTGCAGCATCCGCCTTCTCTGTACTTGTCGGAATACCAGGAATTGACCGCGAAGTTGCATAATTTAGAACAGACATTGCGTGAACGGTTACAAAGTGATTCGCCGGATAGAAGTGAGGAGTATTCCTGGCAAGATGACTCGAAGAAGTACGACACTCTCACGCGGCAGCCGAAGGTGTTCCTTAGGGCTCACCTGCCGAACCAGCAGCGGACGAGCGTGCAGGTGAAGGAGGGAGTGACGCTGCGAGAGGCGCTGATGAAAGCGCTCAAACTCCGTAATTTAACTTGTGAAATTTGCGAAGTGGTTAGGACAGGCAATAACGAAGTTATACCATGGGACATCGACATTACGGTGATTGATGCTGAGGAGGTCAGTGTTTTCATATTCCTTATTTAGTTTTCAAGGTAAGAGAGTGTCCACGTAGTTTACGACGACTCGAAATATAGGTTTTCAGTCAGAAATCTGTTAACAGTCATGTAAATATATTTCTAACACAGTGAGTGTAAAAATTGTCATTTATTAATTTTGTTGTTTTTATTTTTGTTTTATTATTACAATAATTAATTTACTCTTGTGAAGGTGTGAATAAAAGTTTGTATTGTCGTTATTTTAACAATTTTAATTGATTGTGATTGAGACACTGAAGATAATTCCATTTTATTTATCTAGTTTTCTTTTCTTAATTTTAATAAATAATGACAAAAACCAATTGAAGTTCTGAAATGAAAAAAAAATATATATATAACAATTATAAACAAAACCATCTACAGATATTTAATTCTACTATCTAATCTTTTTTATTCAATTAGGTTTTTGAAACATCAAGTTACAAATTAACGTCTTATATGTAATTTTGAAATTCACTATCCCAAACACCTTTAAAACTAAAACAAACCACAACTAACACCAAATCTTCAATTCCAGGTGACAGTAAGAATCCTAGACAAGCTACCCATAATGTCGCACATGTCCCACCAGTTTACACGCAAAACCTTTTTCACCCTCGCCTTCTGTGAGTGCTGTCGGAGGCTGCTGTTCAACGGCTTCTACTGCTCGCAATGCAATTTCAAGTTCCACCAGCGATGTGCCGACAAAGTGCCCAGTATTTGTCATCAGGTTGTTTATACTTTTACTTATTACTAGCAGCCTACCCTTCGCAAGGGACAAATATTTCAAAAGTTATAAATAATTACGATATAAAATTTTATATCAGGGAAAGTGTAGCTTCCCAACAGTGAAAGAGATTTTCAAATCGGTCAAGTAGTTTCAGAGCCTTTTCAATCCAAAAAAACAAACAATTTAATCATTTAACACTGTCTTTGATTTTCGCGATTATCATTGAAATTGAAATAAAACTACTTTAAACAGATTTAAATCACGTAAATTATTTATTTTTATCATCCCGACGTGTCAACCCATGATCATGAACGCTGTAAAGTGCTCGAAACGTCGGGATGATAAAAATAATTAATATACGTGATTTAAATCCGTTTAAAGTAGTTTTATTGAAATGAATTATTATTGCTTTTTCTGTTTTTTCCTGAGATATTTTAATGAGCTTCTATATCAATTTTATTTTATTTACAGAGATTGCCAAAGAAAGCGACGTAACAAGATAAAATCGTTGAAATTAAACTTCTATTATCAACTATTATAATTTCTTTCAGTTTCTATTTATCAATCAATAGATAAATAAATATATAAAACTACTGCATATTTGCAACCCTTTTTGGCAGAGTTTTGTCAAATGCGTCCATTAATTTTAATTGTAATAGTTGTGCATTGAATTAAATTCAGTTGTTAATTGCATTAGTTGCGCTAAATGAACTAAAATAGTTTTGCTAATTCCACCTGGTATTCCACGATTATGTTTTAATTCGTTTATAACTTGTTAAGTAGTGATTACCGTGTGTGGAGTGAAAATTCGCGCTTTAAAATTGAATATTTTCATTGATATAAAACAATTGGTAACGGATTTAAATCGCTTTTACAGCTATTAGAGCTATTTACAGCGGCTTGGGTTCGGAGAGCTTAAAATAATTTTATTTCAATTAATAATAACCGCGAATATCTTGGATGAAGCAAAATATTATTTGTAGTAAGTAATCGCATTTATCACTGGCGTTTTGCTACCTTTTTAGACAACCGCTATGGTGTAGTGGTGCTGAATGCGCTATTAACGCCGGAGGTCACGGGTTCGATTCCCGCTCGGGGCGGATGTTTGTATTTATATAAACATTCGTTTCTAGGTCTGGTCCTTGTGGGTCTACCCACCGTGCCTCGGAGAGCACGTAAAGCCGTCGGTCCCGGTTGGTATCAATAACACCTGATAACGATCGTTACTCATAGTAGGTAATATTCTAGTCTAAATAGTTACTAGCTTGCCCTCTGGGTTGCGGAGGTCAGACGACAATCGCTCTGCGTAAAAATCAGTAACCTGTCAAAACTTAGCCTAGAATAAAGCAGACCCTGGCTAAGTCTAGGAAAAATGCTAGGAAGAAGAGAAGTTTTGCTACCTTTTTAACCTCTAGACATTACCTATACTCTAACAAAGAAAAAATGTATTCTGGCCTGTGTAAATCGTTTTTAGATTATTATAATTAAAATTAGAATTATAGAACCATTTACACAACATAAAATCTTAAACACATTTCAACATGGATATTTTTGATAGAGAACAAAAGAAGGTACTCTGACCTTTTTCTTTACAAATATTATATTTAGATGTTTTTTTTTTATTTACAGAAAAAAATCCAATTTAACAAGTCGCTGTCTCGAAGGAGCACTCCAAGCGTTATATAATATTTCATCTTATTTTATTTCCCTCCTAGACGCAGAGTTGTTCAAGTATAAAAATTTTCTAAGATATTATGTGACATACTTCAAGTGTCAACGCTAATTAAGACGGTTGGTGATTCGAAATTTGTATAAAAATGGCGTTCGTCAACCCGTAAATATCTACCCGGTCGTAAGTACCCTCTGCATTCAACCGGGCTCCTATCGTAAGTGGTCCTTCGGGCCCCCTCTCTATTATTTTAGAAGGGCCTTTTACAAATTCGAGTCTTGAGAAAAATAAGACGCCTGGCTCGTTTTAACTCCCATTCTAAGTTGCGTCTGTATCCGTTAATTATGGATGTTTTTTTCGTATTGCAAATGATATTTTTTTTTCAAGTGTTTTTAAAAAAAAAATATTTTTCATTTTTTTAACATGTTTTTTGGTTAGTATATGCAGAGCTACGTGCAAAATGTAGTTATTAGTATTCTGATATGGTAAGTTTAAGTCCTGAAATGTGAGAAACACCAAAATTACCATTTTTTTCATCACATCAGGGAAATAAAAAAATTAAAGCGATAACATGGTTTTATCTATAAGAATATTTTTATAAGTCTTTAAAATTAAATATTTTGTCCCTTTAATTAAAATAAAACTTAGTGTACATTATAGCATAATAAAAAATTAAACATATAATACGTTGAATAAAATATAAAAACGTACCTCAGTCACTGAGAACATGAAAACCTGAATTTTCGTAATTAATCCGTAACGTTAACAACCGTTCTCAACTTTAATAGTGAATGGAAATGGGCTGTATTTTCTCCTAGCAAAAAAAAAAAAAAAAAAACTAGAAAAGTGTGATTTGGATTTAGTAAGGGTTCCGTAGTGCTCGAATTAGGCTTGGCTGTGTTTTATTGTCCACTATGATAAGGCTCCGCCCGCATTGATGTCTGTTATCGCGCCAAAAGCAGCCTATATTCCTCAGTGTGGTCCTATCTGATGAAAAAAAATCATCGAAATTTTCAGACAGAACTGACAGAGATATTTTCGCATTTATATTATTAGTAAATATTTAATGTTGTCTTAGATTTTCGCGATTGTTACACATTTGAATAAAACTACTTTAAACGGATTTCACAACTAATAATGTTTCTTTAATACTTCAAATAGACGAATGTCATCTTAGTCTACCCGTGACCACGAACGCTGTAAAGTGCTC
>DVXP01003630.1:0-11111 GCA_018235645.1 Junonia grisea
GGGGTTCGAACCCACGCTCCCTCTCGGGAACCAGAGCTTAAATCTGGCGCCTTAGACCACTCGGCCAACCTGACTTGTAAAGACTAGGTAAATATTATGATATGCTACTGATATCAAAAATCTCTTATCTTTTTGTTTATTCCTACCCAATTTTCGTTCCATAAAGGCGATATTTCTTTATAGAGCTTTAATGTTTGTCTTGTATTTCGATAGCTTTATTTTCAAATATAAACAATTTATTTCACTAAAAATAGAAATTTAAGATAAAAACATATACGTAGGGCCAGTAATGACGTCATCGTTTGAACAATTTTTCGTTTCTCGTAGGTTACGTTTTAAGTCTCTAATTATCATATTATTCTTCAAATGTAGGTAAGGTACGAGTACCTACTTCAAAATTACTCAAATTATTTACGTAGATTAAAGGAGGTTTTTTTATGGTATAGGGGGAAAACGAGCTGACAGATCACCCAATGGAAAGTGAATGCTGGCGCCCATGGACATTTGCAGTACCAGAGGTGCCACAAAATGGTGGGATAATGGATGCGTAATGGATGGGGAAGGAGTGCGGAATTGGCAGTGTAGGCCGTTGTTAACTACATTTTCTAATCAAATTACTAACTACGATTCAAAGTAGTTAACTACATGTAATCATAACTACATGTAGTTTAACTAATTTTTAGTTTACGAGTTTACGATACTTACGATTATTTTTTGTAGTTAGAAAACGTGGTTACTAACTATTTAATGTAATCGTAGTTAGGAGTTAGTAGTTAGATAACATTTTGCCCAACACTGGGAATTGGTAACACCACGAGTGTTACCGGAGGCCCAATTAAATGCATGGCTCTCTCATGTTTATAAGGTAACAATGAAATTTAAAAAATGCATTTCTGGCGTGTGCAACATATACATAAAACATTACACTTTTTTGGGTTAGTCGAGTAAGAAATAAAAACTGTATTGTATGAAATATCCGACACGCGTGTTCTGTATATAACTACGTTTAATTTAGCAGATTACAAAATTTAAAACTAATCGATAGTGCGGGCAATTCAGTTTCCCAAACTACGCATCAATAAACTTTACTATATTAATATAACACAAAACCACATTTTATAATGAATACCATAATACACATATAAAATAATCCATTTTATTAGACGAATCATTTAATACCGGCTATGCAGGAGGTCAGTTTAGGGACGTTTGCAAATACCGAGATCCTGGATTCCCGGGATACCGGGACTCGAGGGCAGAGGTTTTAATTGCGAATGTAATTGCGAAAATTGTTCTCGCGTAATTCTTGCGTGGTAGGATATAAAAATTGTATTTATAATTTCCGGGATGGCAATGTTGATTATTTAATGAGAATAGTAATTATTATTATTACGACGGGCTTGTTAAAAATGTTTATTTCATCATAAATTCTGTTGGAACCTGAATATATTTAGGCGAAAAAGTTTTTTTTTTAATGTCAAAAATATTGCCTAGTGAACCAAAACAACATGTTTTATTTGTAAAAGATTTTTTTTTATATTGGACTATTTTGTATTTAGTATTATTTTCCGAGAAATTCAATTAAAAATAAGGTCTAAGCAATATTAAAAATAAAACCATTTTAAGACGGTAGTCGAGCATTGGACGTTTATATAATATAATTTTGAACATTGCTAAATTAATTAAGTAGGTACATTAGTTATACTATATTATACGTATACCATTACAATGTAATGGAATTAAGTAACAGTGTAGGTGTGTACTTAATTTATTAAGAACAGCAATAATGCTATAAAGACATTTAGATTTCTTTAAAGTAAACCATAAATTATAAAACAATTAATAGAAATTTTTTAACACATGAAAAAGCTTAAATAGAATGCAATGGATTTCCAAAGCACGGTTTTAATTTATGAGACCCATTAGTCCATTGTCTTCGATAATAGAGCTATTTGCCTCGTTGTGAAAGGAAGAACAATACGGACAACATAATAGACTTGTTTAACATCTATTTTCATATAGATTGACGGCAGGCGTGGATGCAGAGCGAGTATGTGTCCCTAGTGAAGGCGACGCAGCGCTCACGCAACGCATAAGCGTTCGCGGAAAGCGGAAAAACATTCAAACCATTATCGATTGGCCACGCGGCTGACTGCTTATGATTGTATAACCTCTACGTGCGATTATGTAACAAGCGCTTACATAATAAACTAGACAAGCGTTCTTTAACGCAGTCGTTCTCCATATACGCGGATACTGTATACACGTTCATATGTAGCGAAGGACAGCGAAGGACATTACCGATAACGCGTTCGTATGGATTCTTGCACAATGGCATTTGCGACGAAATGAAGTCTACTTTTAAGCAGACTTCAAAAAAGCGGAATTTCTTATTTTGATTAGTATTTTTATGCATATACCCTGACTATTTAAAGACGGCTGAACTGATTTCGACTGTCCTTTTTTGGTATGATGTAGGTAATGTCATTAATAAAATTGTACGCACTCGTACAGACTCTTGACTTCGTTTACGATGACATACATAAAAGTGTTTTGGGCTGTACATAGATTCTTTTAACAAATTCATTCTGGTCGAGTAGTTTTGTGCACAGCGAAGTCCGCTTATGCGAGACGCTGTTTCTCGAGACGCACACTAAGCATGCATGGTGTGTAATCATGATTGTGGGTCACCTTTGTAGGCGTCGTAAATCCACACTGATACTACATGTATAAGTAACATCTAGGTTTGTAGATTGGGCGTGGTTTGTCCGGGATTTGAGAACGGTACGACAATATATTATATATATATTTAAATATTCTATCACAACACTGTATTTTCAAAAGGTTTTTCTTTCAACTTCAAAAAAGGATTCTCAATTTGACTGGCTAACCAGGGTCTTGGGAACTTTTAAAAATCATAACGACAACTGGTGCGTTTATTTATTTTTTATTAACTATTTTAATAACAATTTGATTAAAGTCCGATACAATAATTTTTATTTTTTTCCTCTAGTTCGAGCTGCTTTCACTACCTTACTTTACTATATATACCTACACTGTATTGCGAGAATTCTCCTATAATCATAGTCGGCTTTACAGTCAACACTTTTGACATGAAGATGAAATGGACAATATTTCAATATTAGACATAAAGAAATTCTATATATTGGTCATGCAAATGCGTGAAAGAAAACTTTATTCAGTGGAAAAACTAACGAGTCAACGAAGCAGTTACGAATAAATACCTTCTAGAGTTGTGTGGTGTAAGTTAAATGTGAAAATTATTATTTATAATACCTAAGTGAAATTAAAATAAAATGGTCGTTTGTCGTATGAACTGTCATGGAACATACATACCAACTATGAACCGGCATCCGGCAACCAGCGAATCCCATTTAAATGACATTTTCTAAAGACGATGAAAAAACATGTTTATTAAAATATTCTAAAAGTAGTATAAAATAAGAGAGTACAGGGTTGCTTTAAAATAGTTTTATTTATCAAAAGATTTTTATTATTTTTTTTAACTTTTGTGCAAAATTCAAATGAACAAACGGTTTGAACTCAGATGCAGTGAAGGCTAAAAATTAACTTTTTTCATAAAAAATAGAAATTTTCATAAACTTACGGTTTAACAATAGGTACACACGGTTCAACGTAGAAATCTTTTACAAATGATTATAATTTACCCAACAACATTACATAACTTGCACCAAAACTAAGGAAGTGGTGAGATTCAAGTCAAGTCAGAAGTTCTCTTTAGACGGAGCTATTCGGCTAAGCGTTTTATCGCTTAGCTGCAGACAGACTTGCGAATTTGATGCCGTGACCAGTCATCCGACTCGACGCGTAAACATGCAACCGACTTGAAAAATGCTAATATTACCTCAAAATCTGAAAGTGATTTTTTGGTAAAACAGGTAAAAGTACCTTTTTGATTGACGCAGGGTAAATCTTCACTGATGTCCGATTCCTGGGGAGAATGTCGGGTTATGTGAGATTTTACTCACTAAAACCCACTGCGATGGCCGCCATCAGTACGGAAATGGAGAGATTGCGGGATCGCTTTCGTCCGAGGCCAGCTCCAAGGTAAAAGTATCTACAAGGCAAAACCTATTTTAAGTGTAAACCATTAGTTAATTTCTACAATTTTATAGCGTAGCGTAATTATCAAAATAATTGAGTTTTATTTTTGGCACAAAATGTAGTGCATGACTTTCTTGAATGTAAAAATAAATAAATATAAAAATGTCAAAAAATATCTGTGGCTTAGGTTTAAGTTAGAGATAGATACAGGTTACTGTTAAGGTACAGATAGATAAAGTTATTTTAATATTTGTTCGTCTTCGAAACATATTTTCCTCTCATCGACGTAGTAATAATTATTACGTCGATGAGAGGAAGATGTGTTGTATTGTTAATAGTCTTCTATTGCTTTAAGCGCTCATATAAATTTAATTGCATTAATTTTTAATATTATAGTTTTCATTTAAATTCAACGAACTTCTTTTTTTCTAGAACGATTTAAAACTTCCGCTACTCTCAAGGTGAGGTTGATAAGTGTTATTAGAAAAATAAAATTACGTGTATTATTACCTATGTACTTACGAAATCTAAAAAACTAACGATGATTGTAATCAAAAGAATGTGACTTATCAAAGACTAGACTAGACTAGACTGATGTGCGCATGTGTCACCCCTCCTTCCGTTTTGATTAAATAAAAAAAAAGAAATTAGCAGCCTGTACAATAACCAAATGCTGGGCATAGGCCTCTTCAGGTTATGGAGCTTAATCCACACTCTTATGTCAAATTAAAATATTTAAAAAAGGAAATTAATGTCTTAACTAAAAAGTTTAATGATCGATTCTATTGATTACAGACAGCCCTCTAGTACAAATAAATAAGTGAGGAGATGAATGCAAAGCGGAACCGTTTTAGAAACTACAAAATGGCTTTAGTTTGACCTAAAACACAGTTAAAACTTATGATACAGTTTCCATAAAGTGGTATCTTACCTTCCCCAGCATTACCCTTATATCTACAATAACAAGTTTAGCTCTAATATTATGTAAGAATTGATATGTTAAAGAAACTTATAATAATAGATTGCTTTAACATAATAAAAATATTATATTTTAAATAAAAATATCCCCGCATATTATACGCTAAACAGCCTCCGGTGAAATATAGTTTGTTACACGTCCAAACCGCAACAAACATGGACGGCCAGCACAAATCTAAGCTTTGAGGTCATAATATAACCGCAAATACACATCATATTTTAGCAAAAGCTGCATACATTGTTACACTTTGTATAATTTTGTGAAAAAGGATTATGTATTAAGTTTTTAGGGTACAGTATGCTGGCGGGGAATTAACTTCGTTCTACTGCATATTTAAATGTCCTTACCAATTGGTATGACCGTGCTGTTCTTAGACTTTTCAAATCCGGCTCTGGTACAAAATAAAATGAAACTATAAATAATATAAAATAGGAATAGTGTTGAATATTCAGGCGAGATCGCAATAAAACACTAGTTCAGGTTCAATAGTGTATTGACAACTGTCATCTTTTTTATCGTTCTAATTTTACAATAATTTTTAATATATTTAAACATAGAAAATAATACAAAAAGGTTTATATCAAAAATAAGGTAAATAAATCGAAGGAGTTCGCAACATTAACCGCCCCTGGACAGCGAATAATTCGCTGTCTACATGTCAGACTTGTTCACGGGGATGCGAGCTAACTTCGACGCTGGTCTCTTGAAGATGTGGCCCCTCGCAGTTTGAACCTCTGCTATACGAACTCGGCCATCTGCTCCTGGAAAAATACTAATTATTCTACCCTTTGGCCATACATTACGTGGCATATTTTCGTCACACAGTACAACGATATCATCAATTTTCAAATCATCAATGCTTCCAGACGTCGATCGACGCAGAATTATAGGTAAATATTCCTTTATCCATCTATTCCAAAATTTATCGCATAAGGTTTGTGCCTTGCGCCATTGCTTACGTCCTAATAAATCTGAGTCTTGAAAACTTCCCGGTAATGGAACTCCTGAGGAACTGCCAAGGAGAAAATGGTTTGGTGTTAATGCTTCTTCATCTTGCGGGTTTATCGATACGTGTGTAAGGGGTCGTGAATTAATCGTATGTTCTGCTTCTATTAAAACGGTTAGAAGTACTTCTTCTGAAGGAGCAACTTCTTTAAGTGTAATATGAAGAGCTCTTTTTACTGAACGAACTAGGCGTTCCCAACAGCCTCCCATATGTGGTGCTCCAGGTGGTATGAATCGCCATTCAACTCCTTTGTTTACCAGATATTCTTTAAATTTATTTGTCTCTAGGGATCGTATCGCTGTTTTCAATTCAATAGCTGCTCCTCGGAAATTTGTGCCATTATCTGAGTGAATCACATTAGGACAACCACGTCTTGACATCATTCTACGTAAAGCTAAAATGACGGAATCTGTCGTAAGACTTCCTGCTAGTTCTATATGAACAGCTCTCGTGGTTAGGCAAGTAAATAACGCTCCGTAGCGTTTTTCACGACGTCTTCCTATTGAAATTTGAAGAGGTCCGAAATAATCCAGTCCACAATGTGTAAAAGGGCGTCGGTGATGCGTCAATCTAGCTAAAGGTAAGTCACCTATGGGTGGTTTCAGAGGATGAGCACGACGAACTTTACAATCTTGACAGCTACGTGACGCAAATTTAACGGAAGGTCTTAGATGTATTATCCAATATTTTTGACGAAGCTGATTGACAACAGTTTCACAATTACCGTGGTATGTAATTTCATGTTGATGTTTGATTAAAAGTTTCGTGTAGTCATTCTTCCCGTGTAATATTATAGGTTCCAAAAGATTTGTATCTATATCAGTGGCTCTTGTGGCCCTTCCTTTTAATCGCAGAAGTCCTAGTTGGTCGACAAAAGGTGCTACTTTATAAAGGTAACTGGATTTATCTAAAGGTTGGTTACAATTCAATTGACGCAGTTCTCTCGAAAAGGTTTGAAGTTGACTTTGTTTAATCCATAAATTTTCAGCTGCTTCCAAATGTCTTCTTTCAAGATCATACTTTGTTTTCTTTCGTGTATTTTCCAAGAAAAGTAAGATATAAGCTGTACTACGAATGAGCCTCAACCACTTTGAAAAACGTTGGATATCTGGCAAGCTGTAATTGATACAGTCTGCAACTGCTACAATATGCGCAACTTTCTTTTCTTCTAACAGGTTTTTAGGTACATCATTGAATGACCCGTCATGTGGCCATTTTTCCGGATTACTATAGAGGAATGCTGGACCGGTAAACCATCTATCAGTAGCATCCAATCCGTCTATTTCTCTAGTTGCGTCATCTGCTACATTCATAGAAGTCGGTAGCCAATGCCATTCAGATGGGGAAGTCAGTTCTGCTAGTTCACCAAGCCTATTAGAAACAAATGTCTTATAATTTCTTGGATCTCTTTTTATCCAATATACAACAGCAGAAGAATCAGTCCAAAAAAATCGTTTAACAGGTTTGATTGTGTCATGCTGTTTTATGATTGTGTCTGCTAGCCTTGCTCCGAGAACAGCAGCCTGAAGCTCTAATCGCGGTATTGACACTGGCTTCAAAGGCGTAACTCGTGATTTACTAGCTACGATACTGATGTATATTTTACTTTGGGATGTTATAAATCGCCAGTAGGCAACAGCAGCGTAAGCCTTTTCACTCGCATCACAAAATATATGTAATTCAATGGTTGTCTTCAGTGCTTCCGTACAATAGCATCGAGGAATCTTGCATACATACGATTTTGTGAGCCGTCGTATCCAATTGTTCCAGGAAGGCAAGTCAGTATCCTTAATATTATCATCCCAATCTATACCACTTCTCCATATTTGTTGTAGAAGTATTTTTCCTTGAATTAGAATTGGTGTTAACAGTCCAAGAGGGTCAAATAAACTCATTACTACTTTAAGCGTATCTCGTTTTGTAGGTTTCTTCGTTCCAGCAAGTATTTCGGAAGGAATTTTAGATAACGTTAGGTTGAATCCCAAAGTGTCGTCGCTCGGGAGCCATCTTAATCCTAAGGTTTTAACAGTAACATTAAAATTCAGTTCTACTCCTCCTGTACCTCTTTTTCCGACATCAATACTATTCAATATTTGTTTATTGTTCGCCATCCACTGAGTCAGTACAAATCCTCCTTCTTTATTTATATACGAGACATCTTTAATAATTCTTAATGCTTCTTCTTCGGAATGAAATGAATGTAAATAATCGTCCATATAAAATCTGGTTTTAATAGCCTTAACTGCTTCTGGGTACTGATTTACGAAATCCTCTGCGTTTCGATTTAAGATATAAATTGCAGTTGTTGGTGAGGATGTCGCTCCAAAAATAACAGACTTCATCTCATATTCCTTAACAGGTCCTATTCTGTCTAAACCTCGCCATAAAAATCTTTGTGCCGGTCGATCTTCAGGTCTTATTCTGATCTGGAGAAACATTTCTTTAACATCAGAAGACACAGCTATTTTTCCTTCTCTAAATTTAAATAGAATTTCTAAAATTGACAATAATAGATCGGGTCCTGTCAGAAGTTTATCATTCAATGATGAACCTAGGACCTTGCAAGCTGCGTCATAAACAATTCTCAATTTTCCAGGTTTATTGACGTGTGTGACTCCGAAATGTGGTAGATACCACCTCCTTGGAGAATCTGTGGGACCACACAGTTCAGCATACCCACTGTTCATAAAATTTTCCATATTCTCTTTATATTTTTGACCATACGTAGGGTCACGGTCCATTTTTCGTTCAATGTGACGTAATCTTTTCATAGCGTTCAAATAACTTTCTTCGCTAGACATCGTAGTCTGATCATCGCGCCAAAGCAATCCGACCTCCCATCGTTTTCCATTTTCGATTCTCTTAGCCGTTCTACTTAGAATTTCGATTGCTTTCTCATCTTCTATACTTTGCCTTTTCTTACAATATTTTACACCTATGGATTCAATTTGAAAATATTCTTCAATCAAATTATGAAGATCGTTATCAGATACATGACCCACATAATTGGCGGAGTCGGCGATGCACTTAATAGTTCCATGAACTACCCAACCAAGTGCCGTCAGCGATGCGACAGGTTCATTTTTGTTCGTAGATCGTACTTCCTTAGCTATTATCGCATGCCAATTGTCTTGACCTATTAAAATTTCGGGAACAGCATTTTCATAAGTTAGCTTGTCCAAAGGTAGGTCACGGAGATGTTTATACTTATCGAGATTTTTTGCGGTTTGAGGATGTAATGACAGGTGTTTCACAGTACGAGCTCCAAATAGATTCACAACCTCGTTGGAAGGTCCAATGATCTGAATATCTATTCTTATAGATGAAGGATCAGTTGTAGTTGCATTAACACCAGATAAAGTCAAAGGTTCAATTTCTCCTATGGCGCCAATTTTATCTGCTATTTTCTTCGTGAGCAAGGTAATTGTGCTTCCTCCGTCTAGTAAAGCGAATGTTTGGCAGGACCCCGCAGGACCATAGACAGTGACAGGTATGATCTGTAGTATGGATCGTGATTCCCTTTTATTAGGTGTAATTTCTGTAGTTGACGGGCAAGATGTCTCATTTACATTGATATCTTGATTCTCAACGGGTTCTGAATTTTGAGTGTTTGTTGATGGATTCGACGTCGCATGCAGTAGGCGATTGTGTGACATACGGCAGCCGTTAACTCCGCAGGGCTTCGCTCTGCAATTCTCTCTTCGATGTTTAAAGTTCAAACATTTGAAGCAAAATTTGTTGTCTTTAGCCCAGTTCCATCTGTCATTAATTGTGAGTAGTTTAAATTTGCTGCACTCCTTGACAGATTTATGACCAGCTGAATCACAACATGGACATTTCAAAGTTTCTTTGGTCACTTTTGGGCTTTTGTCAAAGGTGGGACAACAGCTTTCTTCTATGTTCAGTTCGTTGTTTGGTTCAATAAAATCTTCTACGCAATGCGTTCGATATGACGTTGATGGTTTGCTATTACTGGTAAATTTGATCGGTTCTGGTATCCAGTGTTTGGTTACTGATATGGCTTCATGATGCAGAAAGTTTGATATTTTAACAAGCTCTGGTTCGTTTTCTAATTCGTGTTCAATCGCATAAGTCAACCAACGTGATTTTAGATAACTCATTTTAGTTTTCAAGGACTGTATAAGCTCTGTGTTGTATAATTGATCAGGTCTGTTCAATGACAACATCGTCGTTACGCAGTTCCGGACTTTGGCAGCGAATTTGTTCAGTAGTTCTGATGAGTCATTTAGCCTGGGTAGTTCTTTTAAAGCATTAATCTCCTTAAATAGAATAAGTTCTGGACGTCCATAACGTAGTTCTAGGGTTCGTATTATTTCGAGGGCAGGCGCGTAAACTTGTAGCAGTGAGGCTACGGTTTCTCGTGCATCACCACGCAAGCATCGGTGTAAACGGGCGATATCTTCATCCTCAGAAATAAATGCTTTAGTTCTATCATAAGCAGCCTTAAAAGCAATCCATTCACTTGGGTTGCCATAAAATATAGGAAGGTCTCGTTCGGCAGGTCGTCTTAAATCTTTAATTTCTCTCGCTAGAATTTGGATGTCTGTTAGTTTTTTATCTTTTTTATTTTCAGAAACGTTTATGAATTCATCATCGGCTTTATATGTATTGGATGGGAAAAAATTTTGTTGATCGTCAAATGTTTCATTCTTTTGTTTTTTCAACCATTCCTCTGTTCTTTTATTTTTACATGATGTGGTTATGTATGACTTTTCAGATGATCTATTGCTTTTTACGCTTAATTCTGCTATTTCTAATTCCAATTCTTTTTCTATTAATTTCTTTTCTAACGCTAACATTTTTTTAGCGGCGGCTAGTTCTGCCTTCTTTTTTGCTATAACAATGCTAGCTTCAGAGTTGGTTTTGCTCAACTTACTTTTTAAGCTGCTTTTTTCTGTACGTTGTTCAAGTTCATGATCGTGTCGTTCGTTTTCAACGGTGGCTTGGACTTCCTTCTTCCCTCGCGCCAAGGATCGGGTTCGTGGACGCGTGGACATTTTTAAGCTCGTTGGTTCGGTT
>DVXP01003631.1:0-11110 GCA_018235645.1 Junonia grisea
AGACCCAGGCCAATCAGGAAAAGATCGTTTTTCCATCATAACCTGGCCGGGGATCGAACCCGGGACCTCCACGTCGCAGGCAGGCGTATATAGGCGTGAATTTGAAGGCTATACCTTCAAATTCAAACCAATTGTACATGGTGATCAAACATGTTATAAAGTAGTCTAGGAGACTATTAGACTAGTTAAAAAAGAAATTAAAACAAAACTTCAAATTGTAACGAATTCCACATGGTAGTTGAACATGGTTATGGACAAGCGTATATTTTGGCGCGTGCGCGGAGCCGTGTGAAAACGTATTTTCGTGGCGTATCCGCAAATAACTGCCTACGTCACACCGGCTTGCTGTAATAATCGCTAGGCGATTGAAAGAGTTTGGCGGACGAGTAATAAAAATATGGTTTACAAGATAACAAGAACGGTTCAACTTCTTTTGAAGAATGGTAATTTTGGAATCGTATATCTTTAGAACCACAAAAAAATAACATCCCGCACTTTATTGTGATTCGCTATTTGTTTCTTTAAGTATTTTATAGGTCGAGAGGAAGTATTAGAGTTTATTTGAGTTTTTTACCTTATATCCTAGTCGAGTAGGACTTTTCCTTATACAAATGTACCAATATCTTTTTCTCTGGCAGTGGCTTATTGCTTGGGTGACCCCTGAACATCTATCCGCGACAGTGAGATTATTGGTTAAGTTTAGAGAGTAAAAGCGATTCGAATTTAATGATTCCTGATTCATTTCTAAAATGTGTTGAACTATTGTTAGGAGCTAGGATAAAGCTTCTCTGCTTTATCTGCTTTAAATTTATTGGCCCTCCTTTTGTCTTTTATTTTGGACTTCTATGACCTTAGGAACTTTCTTCCTTCTAGTTTTTCTATCGCTTTGAACAAAAACAAGAAAAATTTTCAATATAATATAAAATTACAAGGCGTTAAAGATTTTTTTTTTTGTGTAGGCACAACGATGTTTATATTTAAAGGACCCTGAAACATTATTTTCCGTTCGTGCTGATGTTGATTTACGATTTCCGTCTGCTGTCGAGCGGTAGTCGATATGTAATAGAATAGTTGCCATTCTAAATCCGAGCTAGTGTTGGACAGGTTCATTGACTTTTTACATAATGTACTGAAATACGTTATATTTTCACAAGTACCAAGACGTATGTAACAACCACCATAAAAATTTAGGCATACAACTCTTATGTAAATTAAGAAACAATACTATTAGTATGTAAAAATTTAAAACATTATAAAGTTTTTTTTATGAATGTCGTTGTGATGGTTTAGAACCTAAAGGAACCAATCAACCAACCAAAAAAGCTATATTTTTATTTAAACATGAAACCAACAATAATTTCATGCGATTATATTGTAATATTATAATAATTGTTCTTGGCATGATAGACTCCTGCGCACGACTCTGAATAATTAGTAAATAGCGTCTATTCCATACACCTGACTCCAAACATTTCCAAATGATTTATTTAACTAATATATTCTCTTTGTATATTTTATTATTTACTATAACGGTCATTTGTAAGGGTATAAATCAGAGCAGGGTGTGTCTGACTGTCCTGATATTTCCATAGAGAAGAGTAATGCCAAGAGTGCGTTCAGCCAAGTTGGAGCATACGTCGTACTTTAAATATATTATCTGTGTGATTAAATTGATTGATAGACGCTAATTATAGTGACAGCTGTCTTATTTTTAATACTCATTTGAAGAATTTATGTTGTAGTTTTCATTACCTTGGTTGCAAATTACAATATAATTATATCAATTTTTTCATATTATGACAATAATAATTTTTATTTGTTTATCTTATTTTAGTGTAGATTAGATAAAGTTGTTTTTCTTCTCTCTTCTAGATTTATTTATATGTTTACACTTTTGTATTAAAATACAGTATGTCTAAAATAGTTGCATTATGAATATGAATATTGGATACTAATTGCACTTAATAGTTTATTTTAAATTTTTATAACCGAATAATGAGTAGATTCACTTTCAATCCCATGTTCAAAAAATAATTAATTTTATTATGTTACTATAAATAATAAATAGTAACCAAAAGTTTATGTAAAATCCTTCAACTCAGCATAATTTTGTTCAATGACATTAAAAAGTGCCTTTGGAACCGAAATAAACCTACGATACGCGATAGACAATATGATATAAGCAAAATGTAATATATAGAGAAAAAATGTTTGGTTTTCAGTTTTGGAATTAACCAACTCCAAAACTGAAATCAAAAGTAATTATTTATTATTATTATTATTTTCTTTTATTCCGTCAGATAAAAATTGCACTCAATACTCTACAATAACACGACAAACGATTAGTTACTAATTATTCAAAATTTTCCATCACCAGTCGGGCATCAGTGTCCCCGATTCCGCCGCCATCATCATCCGGCACCCTGCCACGGCCGGGCACCAAACAAGTGACCGTCACCGTTCAGGAGACGGTGGTGGAACCGGCGCAGCCACCACAACCACCCCCACCGGTACACACTGCGACGACAGTTCGTCACCACCATGCCTCTAGTGCCACTAAGGAGCTGGATGATCTTATGGCATCGCTGTCAGATTTCAAGGTTAGTAATGCCCAAAGTTATTTTTTTTATAGTTGAGGAGATTTTTGGTCTTCCCAGGTCTCTTAAAATTTACGGTTAATGCCTCATGCATTTAGGAATTAGTCCAAGTTATCAAGTATATAGTATCGAATTGCAAACTATAGAGCATTGATTAAAATATAAAAGTTACAAAAATTTGTCACTAAAGTTGGTAAGGTTGTAAAATCACTTTACAATCAATATCAATATGCATTGTTTTATTAATAGACAAGCTATCGTCTCCGTTTCCATTAATATGTTTTCGTAATGTGCCCAAAGTAACAAGAAATTTCACACTTATTTATTGGTCTTCTTTTTTAAGCCAAATTCAGAAAAAAAGCTAAGACCTTAAAAAGTATCAAAAAAAGAAAGCCAGCGAAATATATAATTTAGAGAGTTCATGAAAACTGATCATGGAAATACCTATAATAGTAGGTATTTCCACGATCAGTTTTCCTATCCTAAAACTAAACGAATATTAACAAAGATTTATAGTTAGATGTCGTCGATTTCCGTTTTCATGTCGCACTTACACATTAATGGTTTTACGTATTTGTTTTGTTGCCAAAAATAGGCTCATTAGCTATTATTATTAGTTAATATGATTTTTTTCACATATTATAATTTTAGAAACATTAACGTAAACGATAAGAATAATTTTCCAGCTAAAGGTTAAGATTACAATCAATTTAGTAAAACATTGACCATTGTTATTATAAGTTTGGTCCAAACTTGCTGCACATTACAAAAGAAGTTTTGGTTTTCTTTAAAAAACATTTACAGCAATAATACATTTCTAAGATAAAAATACCCTAAAAACAAAAACAAAATACATCCATTCAATACGTTAAATATTTTATATGGAATACTAAAACATAAATTCAAATGTTTACGTCTCTAATTAATAACGTTGTTTGCAATTATAAGAAAATCTTGAGTTTTGAGGACAGTGCCAGCTGCCAGCAATATACTTGACCTGATAATCAAGAATACGATAAAATAGGCACTGAATTGAGGTCTTCTCTATCTCAATCCGATATTCATTCATAGTTCAATGCTGATTGGAGCTGATGTTCCAATTGAATATGATTTTCCTTATATTTATCATAATTTTGATAGGCAGTGCTTTACATGAGTCATTAGGAGTAAGGTTTAATATAGGGCGGCAGCTGTCATGGCCACCTCGGCACACTGCACTACACTTTTCCGTTTATTATAATATTTACTAGTCACCTTTCTTGGTCCACGGCTATTTCCAGCCTTGCGAGCAGTCGTCACTCCAGCACTGCCGTCGTCTCGCTCGCTCCCACCGTAAAGCTCATATCTAAAGATAGTACCGGTGTTACATCACAGGCGTAGTGGGGCCGTGAGCTTATAATATTAGAGTACATAGACAAAGATTTCACTCGCACCGCATTCACTCCAGTCCGCTTCGTTCGACCGGTTACCTTCTGTACGTTACGCGCGATATGTAAACTTCGATTTGGACAATCCAGTCCAAGTCGAAGTTTCATGGAAACATTGATTTCTCTGCCGCTAAACATAACTTAAACCAAAGCAGCAGGAATCAATCGCTATATTTCTTTTTCAATTTCCAGGTAAGCGGCGCCGGCGTAGCTCCAGGGGAAGAAGGCGGTACCCACGTTTACCGGGAGAAGCGTGCTTGGCAGGAACAATACCGCACTAACCCGCGGCAACCCGAATCCGCCTCTCTGGAGCATATGCTCGGATCCCTCCGAGCAGACATGAGCCGCCAAGGAGTACAAACACCCCAGAAGGGATGCTGCAACGCTTGCGAGAAGCCCATCGTCGGACAGGTGGATAACTGACTGCAATAAAGGAGTGCCTGTGTGTATAGTGATGCTTCGGCCAGTGAAAACATTAACTGTTCTCTGTCCCAGGTCATCACAGCGTTGGGTCGCACATGGCATCCTGAGCATTTCACATGCGCTCACTGCAACCAAGAACTGGGCACAAGGAACTTCTTCGAGCGCGACAGCAGGCCGTACTGCGAGCCTGACTACCACAATCTCTTTTCGCCGCGATGTGCTTACTGCAATGGACCAATTCTTGACGTTAGTGTCAGATTCAAATGACGATTTGAACGCTACCGTCGGCAAATCGTAAAGTTGTTTTTCGTTTACAGAAATGCGTGACAGCACTTGAGAAGACTTGGCACACGGAACACTTCTTCTGTGCTCAGTGTGGTCAGCAGTTCGGAGAAGAAGGTTTCCATGAAAGGGATGGCAAGCCATACTGTCGGGCTGACTACTTCGACATGTTCGCCCCCAAGTGTGGCGGCTGCAACAAACCGATCATGGAAAACTACATCTCCGCTCTCAACACTCAATGGCATCCAGACTGTTTCGTCTGCAAGGTCAGTATCTCTTTATTTATCTCTCACAGGCGAAGACAAATTGGCGTGTAAAAATGACAGGTAGGTAAAATTATACAACTTTAGGTAAAAAAGAATCCCTTACGCCAGGTTAAGTATATGCTATCCTATTGTTCTGTCAAGTTCATTACACCCATGAACTGTTTGGAAAAATAAGATAAATTAATCAATATTTTGGTCCTCTAGGATTGCCAAAATCCCGTTAAGGGAAAAACATTCTATGCCATGGAAGGAAAACCAGTATGCCCAACTTGCGCTGGAGTGGATGAAGAAGAATAAGGGATGATCACACTTCCCCCTCAAAATGGATGCCCTCCCCCCAATTTTTTTTCAGCTATGCTCGTCGGCATGACGACAAGATGTACTGCAAATGTATGAACGTAAACACTATACAAAACACAGATGATATTCAATAACAATCGCAATAATGTCTAGTCCTAGCATATTTGATAGGGAAACGTAAATTATGTAATATATTTTTATAATATTATTGTAATGTTAAGGTTTATAAAATAAAGAGAACAAAAATAAAAAAAAAATAAATAAAAAACAATAATAAATAAACAAAAAAAAATAACAACAAAACAAAATCATAATGAAATCGAATCGGATAGTGGACGTCGCGTCCCTTACATCGTGACCGCTGTTCAAGGTCACGTGCGCACGCGCACGTACGGCAATGAACTCTAATCGATGTACATTGTTATGCACCAGGAAGGCCGCCGTGTAAAACGTAAAGAAATGGTAAACGGGGTCAAGTGCTGGGCGTGTAGTGTTTCCCAGCGGACCGTCGCCGAAAATAAGTCGCGCGTGACGTCACAGGCGTCGCAGCCACACCGGCTAATGTGGATCGAGCCGATTTGTTTATGGGCCAACTGATGTAACGCTATTTTTAATGCGGTGCACTTTTTATATGCACTGTCGCTAAGCCACAGAAAGCATCAAATTCAAAAATAAACAGGCCCAAGTCCGAAATAGATAGATATATTCTTAGGCAATGTACATATTTACATAATGAAAAATCTTTCAATATAAATCGTTAATAAGTATTTTACTCTAAAAGAAACAATACAAAAAGATCTCGTTTCATGAATCCAAGTAAGTTTAGTAAAAATAGACGTCTGTTAAAAAATAAAGTTGTTAGATAAACATAACAGTGGATTCGTGCCAATGGCGTGTTAGAGTAAATCAAATGGAGCAATTTAACAATGTCGTAATATTTTTATAATAATGACGCGTTTATCTATCTACAGACATGTAAATTACAGTGCAATTGTCTTAATTCATTGATATTTTATTTTTGAAAATATTGAATTACATACAAAATAAGATTTGCAACACAACAACAAGGTTTTAAGTATTATGCGTTTAAAAAAACAACGATTGATCACATAGGGAAAGTAAAAATTTTCTAGATCTTTTCAGAAGACTTAATACAAACTTTAGCTTTTATTTTGAACTTAAAATACACCTAACATTCAAATTATTGTCCAAAGGGATATATATGACTCACTTCATAGGGGATAAACTGCTAAAAATGCAAACACAATTAACATTTTTATGTTATACTTTTCTAAAGAAAATAGCTACTACAACCTTTATTGATTTTTAAAATCTGGCAGTTTCAAAATAATATAGCTAGGAAGGAATTTTTTAAAGCATCCTGAAAATGTTTAAGTAGATAAGAAAATATTATTTTGCTAGCAACACTTATAAAAAAATTACCGCATGCATTAACGTATCCAGGGCCTCAAGCCTCGAAATACATCTGGATTTGCTGAAATCTCTATCTCAAGTAATTCTACACTTAACGACGATTCAAGCCCTCAATATATTATCATGGATCCATCAATGGTCAAGCCTGACCCTCACCCCTCTCCCTTCAAAGAAAAGTTTTTAACCATATACTTAAATAGCAAAGCTAAAATGTAGTCATTAATAATGATACACATAAAAGCATTACTTCTTTATAAACAAAAATTTAAAAAAATGTTGATTTAAAAATGCACAAACAAAACTTGTGAATATGCAGTTGTGTATTTTACAAATTTATAAATACATCTAATGTGCGGTAAAAGCACTGAAAGAATAGCAAATGTATTTTAGGCGATTGTTTACAAATACATTAATTTTCTAAAATTTGGCAACGAGTTAAAAGCATGAAAGTTTTTTTATGACTATGGGTTTTTATTAAAAGTTTTAACGGATTAAGTGGTTCTATTTATATAATACAAAAATAAAAAATGCATGTTTATCGAGACAATTTGTTTTAAATGAAATTAATTTATTTTTCCATATAAGAGTAATTTTATTGCAGCCTAAAAAATCTTATAAAAAAATATTTTTTAAAATCTGTTGTAAATGTTATACCATAAAGAAATAAATAAATTATAAATAATCAATAAATGTATCTTCCAGGAGTGCCGCGAGCCCTTCCACGGCGGTTCGTTCTTCGAGCACGAAGGCCAGCCCTACTGCGAAACGCACTACCACGGCAAACGCGGCTCCCTCTGCGCCGGCTGCCACAAACCCATCGCCGGCCGCTGCATCACCGCCATGTTCAGGAAGTTCCACCCAGAACACTTCGTATGCGCCTTCTGCCTACGACAACTCAATAAAGGCACCTTCAAAGAGCAAAACGATAAGCCATATTGCCACGCCTGCTTTGATAAACTTTTCGGATAAACTCGCTAGATGGCGTTGTACTGTTTTTTTTATTGCGCCGGCTGGCATAAATCCATTTTTAAGTGCCGGCAAAAACGTCATATTAAGAATATAATAAGTGCTTTCTGCCACCGAAAATAAAAGCACTTACAATGAGCGACACCATAAAACGATAACCGTATCGTCTGCTTTAAAAACTTTTCCAATTTTCCAAACTCGCTAGATGGCGGTGAACTACTACTTATTGACTGTAGACTTTATCGTCAAATCACATTGTCAAATGATGGATGTTCATACTTCTTAACTTGAAAAGTTATACGTAAGTCTAATAATGGACTAATTTTACTTTCTGCAGATTAATTTAACGCTAGAAATGTATAGAAAAGTTTATTCAAGCTTTATTAATATACAACGCTATAATTTAAGCAAACCAAGGCGCTTTGCCATCAAGTTAGTTATGTATTGTTTATGTGTAATAGGCGATACAATTTGATACTTCATTTTTTGAAAAGATGTTATGGAGAAAATATGTCTTACAAAGGAAAGCGCGCAAAAAACCGGTAAGAGATAAAGTAAAATTATATTTAAAAAAATAATAATAAGTAGATTTTACTTTTATTGTTTAAAATTATGTGAAAGGTAAAATCTTGCTCATATACCTATAAAATATTGTATGTATATACAAGTCAAATTAAAGTTCTGATAGTGCTTTATACTGTCCAAAATTAGATGACATATGTCACATTCAAATTATTGCAAATTATAAAATAGATATACAATATATGAAATATTAAGGAATAAATAATTCTCACAATGAGTTTAGATAAAAATAATTCGGTAGATTTAGCTATTAACATGTGATGATAAATAATGAATGGTGTTCGTAAATTATGGTACTACTTCGAAATTAAATCTCTTTATATATATTGTGATTTCTCGGTCTAAATATGTCATAGACGTTGATGTTTAGGAAATTGTGACGAAAAAATAAACGAAATTTAATGTATTAGCGCATGAGTCGTGTACTAGACAAATTAATTGACCCCATTTAATAACTACTTTCATTTAATTGTTAATAAAACTTAATGTGGCCATATTTTTGTTTGTTTTTAATTAAATTTCTAAATGTATGATTCCTCAATGGAGTTAAGCGATATGTCTAATAAACGACTCCACTAATGCCATGTATTATTATTTAATTATTATATATAAAATACTGCACACCAGCAACTTATGTGTTTCTGTAAATATATAATGACTTTATATGTAATAATCTACAATCAAGATTTGTTAACATTTTATTTAATAACGTGGAAATGTTAGAACTTTGTTAATATAAAAATGCTGGTTTGTAATAATTATTATTTTAGTTCTGACTCAATATTTCTCTAAGTTCGTATCTTCCATTAGAATAAATAAAGCTGTACAGTTATTTGCTATTATTTACAGGTTATTTTATTACCGCTATTTTTAATATTGTAACGTTGTACAGCATTTTTGATTGTTTTAACCAATCAGTGACGTTTATACATCACCAACATTTTTTTAGTCAATGAACTGGCAGTATATAATTATATATAGATAATGTTTTTCCCAAGATTGTCCCAAAAATTTTTTTTTTTTGTAGATTAAATAAATTTGATTACACCTTAGAATTTATACATGTATACACTTTTATATTCGTATTATTGATTAATAGCATTTATACAATTGCAATAGAGGCAATTAATAATAATTTTATAAAATTTTTATCTTTAACCTTCTCCTTAATTGCAAAATGTCACTTTTTTTAACTTTATTTTTTTTATTTAGCAACAGTTTTTACAAAATCTTTATTAAATGCTGTGCAACGTTTTTACTGTAAAACAAGTTTATTTAAACTTGTACTATTATGTTATCGCTTCTAGATTGTTAGGATTGAGTGCCAAACATCGTTAGAGGAGTTATGCTCACGGTGGTCGTAACAATGGATTTATATTTACTTTTTCTATCAATTTTTACCTTTTGGCTTCGTATGTAGAACAACCCGTCTGATGATAGTTCACCTGTAAACTAATTTTCCTTTAAATTGGTTGTCACGGTAACATAAGAAATTAATTGTATAAAAATGAAAATTCCAACACCGACCAGTTTTTACCGACAGTAGTGTTCGTTTGAACCAAATTAAATACGAAAAAACATAAAATTATTTAATAAAAAAACCTAGTCCAAGCTCCAAGCCTTGAAATTACTTAAAAAAATAGTATTTTTTAATTTTTTATCATATATAAATGCCTGGTTTTCAAAATGGCGCCGTCTAATAATTATTTTTTGTATACCACCGTGAGTAAACTCCATATTGTGAACGGCTCGATAACAGTGTGTGGGTTACATTAACCGCGGGTGGCGACGAGATTGTAAGAGACGAGTTTTATTGAATCTGTAATATTTTAACAAATATATTTCATGTTTTTTTGATGATATTGACTTTTATTTTTCCAACTATGTTAGCTGGTAAACAAGATTCACCGATGATTCTTACATGAGTTTTAGAATCTATCTTTAATTATTTTTTAATTGTTTTTAAATTGTTGCAGTAGGTACCTATATATATTTAAGGAAAAAACTACGGAATTCAATTTAATCAGAAAATCGTTAAAAAAATACAAAAACAAAACTGACTTAACACTTAAAGAGACTGTAGTTTGTATTCTGTATATTATTCAGAGTAATAGAGATAACCGAATGACTGAGATAACTTACCACTGAGAGCAAAGGTCGCGGGCTCAATCCTATTAGACTAAAAGTTTTTTTTTTTTTATGAATTGAATTATCAGTACATCATTTTAGTGGGTTTTCCCACAAATTGAATAACTGTAATAATAACTTTCCACTGGCATGTAGGTAAGACCGTTGATCGGTTCGTTATCATTTAAGCCCGTCTGCCAATGATAAGTAATTCTTTACAATAATTATTATAATTATTGTTATCTATAATGTGTTTTCCATAATTATGTATAGGTTTCGATATGGTATTCATGGTTAAAACAGTTTTATCGATTATTTAAAAACTTTTATTAAATTTTCTTCATTTTTTTAAAGAAAGAAAACAGCTGATCCCTCGCAACCTTAAATTAAACAAAACAAAATTGTTAGATATCTAGTCTTTATACCAAAATTAAAGGAAACTTTTACAATATAAATTTGAATAATAAGAACAAAATATTCATTATTATTATATACCTAATTTGCATAGTAGAGTAAGTGCGGCATATTTGGAATACACGTTTGTTTTTTGCGAATATCTTTAAAGGGAAACAAACGGGTTACGTCGATAAAAAATACGTTAAATTATAGGAAATTTAATCAGCTTTAATAATTCAAACTATCAAATTTAACAGATATCAGAAACCTAATCAAAATGCCTTTCAAAGTGAAAAACTCCAAAAACGAG
>DVXP01003632.1:0-11108 GCA_018235645.1 Junonia grisea
ACATTTAAATATATAGAGATTTAATGCCAATTTAAAATTAAGTAGATTTTTTTTTGTATTCAGTCGTAAGATTATTAATATTAATTAAATGTTATAGATAATGAAGTAAATGTAATTATTAGTTTTATAATCAATTTTATGTGCAATTATGGGTATTTAGTGAGATGTCAATTTTGTAATTATTTTTCTTTTATAATTATAATAACAGCTACGTATATGTGGCTTTTGAAAACTATGGGGCACTTTGCTTTTTTACTTTTTTATGGAATGTATTTGATAGCATTATTTGCAAGTAAAATTAGATTTAACAATTTAATATATGTATGTTGGTACTATAATTTAAATAAACAAATTAAAATATTCGTTTAGTACCAATTTATAATTATACATTAATAACATAATATAGTACATTATGTTACTAAAAATCTTTACTGTGTGATATAAATATTGATTTTATATGCAAAAAATAAAATATCAATTACATATTTTATTATGAGAAGTAAAAAAGCGAAGTGTTATAAACAAAATATATGTTTTTGCAGCTAGCTCTGCTATATTATTAAATTTTCTCACGGAAATTATAATATTATGACCATCCCATTGTATAGTTAGTTGAAATATTAGATTATTTATATAATTTAGTGAATTTCCTATGTTTTATATTTTATAGTCAGGTTGAAAATGGTGATATAAATTTTATATTTTAATAGACATTATGATGCATTGTATTTTTTTTTTATTTAACATATTTCGATACCTCGATTCGCAAGACAAGATATATTAATGAATTTTACACATAATACTGAAAAGTTTATAGTAAATATTTAATGGTTAAAACGTATCAAAAATCACATTTTCAGTATTTTTTGTAAAATTTTTGAAAATAATTTTAGCCATTTTGCTAATTATAACTTTTTTTCTAATTCGGGCTGATGAATTAATCGTAGGTTTATTGAAAATAATTATTTTATTAAAGCATATCAAGAATTTAATTTGCGATAATTAATTTAATTCTAATAATTTTTTTCTTTTTTTTTTTGTTCAATATAATTTTTTAAAAATTAAATTAAAATTAAAATTTCTCAATTTCGATATCACACGACAGTACTATATACTAGTCAATTAAAATAGTATTTTGTTGTTAAGCAAACGTTTTAATGCTTGCTCAATTCTGTTAAAATATTATTTTTGCTATATTAGGCTCCACACACACGTTTGGTTTCGGTTCGGTTAGGCTCCATTTACGTACAAAATGTTTGTCAAGACGCACACGTCCTTAACGTTTCCGTACGGAAAAACAACTGAAAAGGTGATTTCTTGTTTGAATAAACTGAAACCGAACGTGTGCGTGGAGCCTTATAAAACCCATTCCTAATATAATAATGACCGAATACGCAGTATGGCACATCTTTTACCTTGTTGCTCAAAGAATATCGTTTAGGTTATTTACGTCTGTATTGGTCTAAGAGCCCGTTCTCACTTGTGTGTCGGATCCGGATTTTAATCGTATGTTCCAGTTGCAGAACATTTTATATGAAGCTATTCGCACTAGTCGTCCGATTAAAAATCGTAAATAAACGCCGACATCCGATTAAAATCCGGATCCGACACACAAGTGAGAATTAGTTCTTAGTCATTGTAAAAAAATCATATTCGGTCTTTACTTTATTAAGTCTGTTTCACAATATTCAAAGAAGTTTAAGCGTTAATTAAAATGCTAAATTATCAGCCAAATAAGTTCTATCTATCAAATAAGTTTGTTAAAGTATTAAATATTGCACTGCTGTACAAAGGCCTCTTCTCCTATTAAGGTTAACTGATAAGGTTACGGAGCTTAATACAACACGCTGCTCCACTATAATATAACAATAACACACAATAATATAATTATTAGGCGGTTATTTGACAGATTTGGGCCTTCATTTGAATATTGTGAAACAGCTACAGAGAATGCGACAATTTGATATATTTTTGATTCTTAAAGCATCACATTTTTAGGGATCATGTGTTTTTGCTTTAATTTGCTTGCAATATTTTTGTAATTATATACTGCGGATAGGGGATGGTCATGTACATGTTAAATAGTTGACTTTGTTATTTTTAATATTTTCTGTTTAGTTTATTTTTTTTATTATATAATAATAAAGTGTTTCGAAGTACGTGTTTTATTCGAGATGTGTGTTTTATTTATGATTTCCTCTTAATAATAAAATAATAATCACAAGTATAATACTATTTCTTTCTTTTAAACTAAAATAAATTCATCTAACTCGAAATGTCTGGACACGAGTCGCATTACATTTTGCATATGTCTGTCAAAGTAATTTCGATTTTCTGGTAGTTATACTCCGATTCACGAAACGTGAATGACCTGAACTATGCGCAGAACAAAAAAAAAGGTTTAAAAATTAGATATCTACCAATCAGACTCATGTTCAGATGTTTCTAGTTGGTTGAATATACCTATACCAATTTTTTTGTTTTGCGCAGCGTAATGCGCATAGTCCATTTAAGTCTCGAATTGGATTACATCATAGCATAAATGAAGTCATATTGCGCATACTCCTGATTTACTTAATGCAATCGCAACGCAGGCTGTTACAGATTGTTAAAACACGTCAATCTTAACATTGTCATTCGCTTAGCAATAATCGTAAAATGGCAACAGCAAATACAAAAATCTACTAATCCCCACAGGCTATAAATATATTTGTATATAGTGGCTGCTGGATTAGGAACACAACTTCCATACACACTCTCTCTCGATTTGGTTGTCTGGAAGAAATGGCTAATTAGCTATAAGACCGCCCGTTGTACTACACAAGTTAGTTTTTTAAGAGTTTTCACTTATCTGTATTTTATGTTTGTGGTGTACAATAAAGCATAAATAAATAAATAAACAAATAAAAACACAAAAAATCAACCCTTATCTACTTTATTTTCATGATTCTAACCTAAAACAACAAAATTAACGTAGCAACGCCGGTAGCCTATCAAATACATCGCTTTTATGATCATCACACAAAACTTTAAAAGGCACATTTCTTATTGCAATATTTCAATAAAAAAAAATGTAAAAAAACATTTTACGATTGTACTTTTGAAATGTTTAAATTAATGGCAGAAAGTCAACATAGTTTATTACATTTTAAATATTTCGTGCAAAAGGACTAGATTTTTTATTTATTCATTTTACTGTTGATAGATAACCGTCATACAACAAAATAGTCCATATAATCATATTGCTAATAAAGGTTTTAGCTTTATCACACATTGTAAGAAATTTTCTTTAGTAAATTTATCATAATATTTAATTCTTAAGATGCCAATTTTAATGTCTAATTCTCGACAACATTTACACATACACATGTTCTATATTTATATTTAAGTACATGCTTAAAATATATTTTGAAAAGTGGTTCCATTTTATGATCATTTCTTACAATGTGTAAATAACTAATATGGCTTGATCCATCTTCACTTTTTGACAATAAAACTTTTATATATTAACACATTATGATACAGTTAAAAACTCATGTGTATCAGTAATAATAGTTTAAAGGAAACTTGTTCGACTGTACGTAAAGAAGCATATATATTTGGACCTCTATTTATTCCATGACGTCACCGTATTTGTTTGTTGATGGCATTTGAGGAGTCGGCCTGGCTCTGCTGACTGGCGGTGCTGTGTTTGGATCAATTCTGTAAAGATAAATATTGAGTTTTAAAACAAAAAAAATGTAGCCATTATTAATATAACTCTGTGAAAGCAAGGGTATGAAATTTGTCATTGTTAGAATATACAGGCATGTAATTATAATTAAAATTTTGACAACAGACTCATTCATGTTATCATTATATCGCAAATATGCAGATATATAAATCATAGGTGTACATATTGTGAAAATAGCAATTATAATAAAATTGTAATAAATATTAACATCTTAATTAAGAAAAAAATTGTTAAGTAATATTAGGAAAACCTTACTTGTATGGATCTTGGCGAGCATTTGTGTATTCACCGCGGTTCTTACGCCGTAACTCGTCGTACGATAACGTTGGCCTAGAGGGCGCGCTCTCTGGCGGCTGCAGGATTGGACCTGAAACAATTATGTAATTAACTTTTGATTACAAAAATATATGTAAAGGAATCTTTGATTTCAATTTTCACCAGTTTTGAGAAATCCAATAAGTTTGGCACTTTGCACACGTGTCAAGGGTGGATGACAATGCAATAATTTGTGAGAGAGACAGAGCTAGCACGCGATCTGCGCATGACTGCAGATTCATACTCTTTCGGACTAAGCGTGTTTTTTTAGTTTTTTTAAACTATTATATTATTTATTTACTTTTTATGAAGTAACAAACAAAAAATTATTGTTTATTCTAGTCTAAAGAGACATGGCATTTTTATTTAATAATTAACACTAGCTTGGGTGACAGTTAGTGTGTTAAAAAGTTACCAATGTCCCTCATTGATGTCCCATCAACATTCATATCCAAACTCAATTTAAGTATGAAAATGTACCAAACCGACAACAAGCATTTACATTCATAATAGTTACATAGATTACAGTATTATGAAATTAATAAATAGATTTGCTTGGAAGTGAGTTTGTTTGAATAAGATATTTTTTATCCCCACAAAAAATTTAGCTTTTTTTGAGGAAGCATTACTTATGTATGTAATCTACAATAATTAGAATGAAAGTGAAGAAATAAATGTAGACATGACAATATCTATCTGCTCATTTCTCACCTGGCTCAGAGCCTGGTCTGTAGGAGTCGTCACTGAAGAGGGGACGGTCTGTGTCCAAATCCAAGGAGCTTCCGGGTCCAGCATCAGAGTAGACGTCTTCAGATGTAGCACCGAACATGGATGGAGCCTGTTTTGGAGTCATCCTGTAAAATTGGAACTAAGTTATTTTTATTGTTGTATTGCAATAGTTAATTTGAGTCATAAAATATAAATGACTTTGTTTTATTTGATACTATTAGCCTGTCGATATATTGCAGCAAATTTTGCTAACATCAGCCTTTTATGCCAAATGGGTATTATAAAATTAATGCCTTGACAATAAGCTTACTCTCAATATTTGTCTATCTATCTGTTCTACCCCTCAATATCTATTACTCAGGCATTAAGGGGTAGAATGTAAACTTAAAAAATGACATTAGGAAAAGCAAACATTAAAATACCCCATTCTTCCTTCCTTCTTTTCCCTCAGCAGCTGTCCTATATAGCTGTTGGGTAGAGCCATGAGTTTCTCGGCACATGCTTGCTGGTAGGACAGCTTGCCGAGGAAGTAGCCCACAATCACCGCCAACGTTACCTTCGGAAAGGCACCGAATCGCGGGTTTGGTTTGAAGGTACCTGTACGATAAAAAGATGTTATTTTATTGTTTATTAAGCTATATTTTTTACTTGTATTGGATAAAATTAGATTAATAATTAGTAAATTTAAACAAGAGGTAAGAGAGAACTGTAGCGTGCAAAGACAGTCTTATACACACTAGAGACCGGACTATATGCAACATGAAATGGTCATTATAGATAAAAAAATACCCGAAATATGCACCAACAATGGCGAAATATGCAAAAAAACATGCAAATGCATATAGTTTTCACAAAAAAAACAGGAAAAATAGGTACAATTATAAAATTAAAGTATATTGCACAATTTTCTTGAGTGGTGACCAAAAAAAAAGGTCACCAAGTACATTTCCTCAACGAAATTAGTGCCAACTAAAAAAAGGTCTAACCAAAACAGTCCGAAGCGCGAGGTAAAAATGTCGAAAATATGCATTTTACTATTTTTCCAAGAAATGGTTGAAATATGCATTATTTCCACAAAGTGGCAGATATACGCAAATGCACATCCATATATGCAAATGCATATAATCCGGTTTCTACTTATCATGAATAGTGATCTCTTACAGACTACCAGAAAAAATTAGTTATTTTTTAGGTACTTCTTAGTACAAATATTTTGATATCATTTTTTGTATCAGATGTTACTTTCTTTAAAATCCACACAAAACCATAACAAGTTTTGTTACAAACCAGGTTACATTGTATAAAGATATAACACAAAATGGCACCTTTAACATTTAGATATATTTAACTAAAAGAATAAACTAGTTTTATTAACAATTGGAAGTTGCAAACAATATTAGATTAGTATTGGAGTCAAACTTTTTAAACCTTCAAGAATGGTATTTAATATTTATTCTTAGTAGATATGAAGAATTTTGATGATAAAATGATATACTACATTATGATAATCTGTTAAAATGTAAAAGAAATACACAAATGAGGTACCCTAAGCAATAGTAGGATATAAGAAATTAATATCACTTGCACTTTCATTGTCATTTGAAAAACACCAACTGAATGTTATGTGAATATAACCAAAGAGAGAGTATTTGTTTAATTAAATTATAAATAAACTGTAAATTTAGTTGAAAATACATAAAAATATTTAAACAATAGTAGTAAATTAATTGTTATCTTTAATCATCCAGTAAAAGTAACCCATAAATGAATGTCAAGCGATTTCATCTTGAAACACATAATAAAAAATTGCATAATTGTTTATTGAAGAAATAAAAAAAACTTGCCGCGTGTTTACAAAGCAGCTCCATTATCATAGTAAACTGATATAGCGAAATCATGCTGAAATATTGCGGAACCTGACCTTTTTGGACACCGAGAAACGCTGTCAGACCCATTGCTGTGCCGAGAGGCAGCGAGCGCTGCAAGAAGCTCTCCGCATTGCACTCCTGGAGAACGCGCAGCTCATCCTGAGAGAACTTGTAGGGCGCCTGAACAACAACACTATTTAAAACGAGCTCAAATAACGAAACCACGAACATAACCAAACGAACCTACCGCCGGGTTACGAGAACCAGCCGCACCTGCATCGCCATAGCCGTACGCGTTTGGGTCAACATTCATCCTTATAAGAACCGGGCGGCTTCGTTCATGTGATTATCCAGAAATATGGCTTCAACCGACCGAATGACAGTAGATAAATATTGAATGTAATCTCGATATCTGACATTTGACAACGTTTGGACAATTGAAATTGATACTCGATTAATGTTGCCATCTTAAAATAATCTATCACAAAGAGAATTTAAAAACTCATTTCTAATTTGTTGATTAGACGGAAAAATCATAACGAAAATTCGGGTGTAATCAAAATTTATTAAATAACTATTTTAAATCACACAAATATCAAATTATCTATTTTTCTTTGGGTCTTTAGGTGGATTGTTTTCTATGTGATATTGTCGCATAACATTTCCAAGATGACTGTTAGCGGGTAAATGGCGAAGTTTCAAATCACATTCCGAGATATACGATATACGTCCGTAACAATAACCAACGAGGGCTGCTAACATGACCTTCGGAACTGCACCAAAATGCGGGCTTCTCTTCAGAATACCTAGAACAAACGTTCACAGAAGTAAGAAAATCGCAACGCCAATAAAAATTAATATTAAATATAAAAAAATAAAAAATAAAATAAATACGTTATAATCTTCTATTCTTACTTCTATGAAGTTTTCACTGTGGCCTAAATGAGATTTTTGAATCTTACCATTTTTAACGCCGGCGTAAGTGATTCCCGCAAAAAGTGTACTGAGGGGCAGACACCGTTGGTAGAAACTCTCTTTGTCACATTCTTCAAGCGCTTTTATTTCTTCTTGTGTGAACTCGTAATAACGCTAAAATAAGCAGAAAATATAAATAACTAATTTATACCATTTTTCTACACTATAATTATCATCGACCTGTAGATACGATAGAATTAAATGATAAGCACAGCTCTTGAAAAAATAGTTTACATATCCTTATTAATAAGTTTTTATGTGGGTACCTAACATAATTTGATTTCCTAAATCCTCAATTGAAAAGGAAATTGGTAGAAAATTAATATTATTAGGAATTTACCATTAAAAATCTTACTAACCAAGGGATGCGTTACATTCTTTATAGGAGGACATGTCCATTTTGCTTCTTTACATTCCTCCTCATTTTTATTTTCATTATTACTGGTCATTACGGATTTATTCACACCATAATTAGTAGAAAGGGTTCCATTTTATTTATAATTATTTTGTAAAAAATATTTTTTTAATTGTCATTTTGACAATTCTGAATTATCATAATTATAATTTTTTTTTGGTTATTGATATGTATTCCAGCCAACCATAAAATACGAATCCATCAAAGACATTTTTTTTATTTCACTAAAAATGACGTATTATTAATTTATGTTATATAAAAGATCAAATGTCAAATTCGTAGTCAAAATTATATTAGAATTATGTCGCTAATTTTGTGTATTTCACAGAGCTATTTGCTTTCAAAATAATTGTGGTAACAATGACTCTGCGTCCGATAGCCCTGCTGATATGTCTGTTCGCGGTTCAAGCAGCCCGCTATGGCGACTATTCGGGGGCACGGATGCCCCAGTACAACATAGAATATGAAAACAAAGATTCTGGCCCCCTATCTGATGAATATTCTGATCGTTCACCCGATGTTCCAGCATCTTTCGACTACAAGTATGAAGAAGAACCACGAGGTCAGCATGAACCTAGATAACATTAATTTGAAAACAATAAAAATACCAAATATTTTACAATTGCTATAAATTACAGGCAAAATTGACGCTTCAGATCAAGACGACACATGGCACAGCCCGAGTAAGAAAAGAAAAAGACCACTAAAAACGACAGATGATATATTAGAAATTGATGAAAACGACCATGAAGTTATTCCTAAATTCAAATCAAACCATCGTATGCAGAAGCATCGAACGCGCATCAAAGAGTTGCACAAAGGCAATGACAATAGACAATATATTCGAAATCATAACGATGATATAGACGATGTAGACGATAATGAGTATAAACTAAATAAGGATCGATCGAGAGATGAGAATAGAATAGATTTAGATAATATTGACTTTAGAGTTACAACAAGGAGAATAGCTAGACGAAAGCCTCGAGATAGAACAATAAGTCACAGAAGAATAGATAATGATGACCTAATCGATTTGAAAGGAAGGGAAAGTGATGAAGATGAAGAAATTGATTATAAGAAGGAAAGACGTCTGCAAACGACATTAGAACGATCCCGTGTCCACTTTCCCTCTTTAAAGAAAGCAAATCACAAGAATTATCAAGAATATGAAGAGTATTATGACATGAAAAGAGTCAATAACATAAAACATAAATTACCAGCCATCTTTCGTCAGACGAAAGGTAATAAATATTTTATTTAATTTAATTATAATTTGTAGGAAAATAAAACTCCTTGATTGGCAGCGCGTTAATTTTTCTTCTTTTACGGATATATTTTAAAATTAAAAATTTATATCATTAAGACGTCCTGAAAATATTTTATATGTTTATTTTTATAATGGGTTTAACTTTCTCGTCAGCGAGGGTTTTATTTATCAAATTTTGGTGCATTTTTGTGTTTTAAACTCAAGAACATAAGTTCGCTATAATATATTTCAAGAAACATCTAATAGTGGATTTGTGTGCTCAGCATCTTCAATCACGACGGAGTCACCCAGTATGCGACGGTTTCAAGATATGACTTATCGACGAGCAAATCTACCAGAAAACGATATTAAAATCAGCACAGTAACCGATGGAACTACGACTGAAACTTCAATTGAAACTCCTACCTTGACAACGCCAGTGGTTCTAATAAGTCAAACATCATCTGCAACAATAGGATCGTCATCAATGTCTACTGATTTATCCTTAGCAGAGAAGTCCAGGCTCTCGATCCTCAAAAAGGCTCAAAGGAAAGACAGTTTGAATGTAACTTTGACAACCAAGCCCCCAGTTCTGATGCAGGTGACCAAGCAGATGCAAACTCTTGTGATGGTTGAACCGCCGAAGCAAGACCTACTTTTTCGCGCACGTGCGGTATTCGACGATTCTCCCGAAAGAATTGCTAAAGCAAAAAGTTTGATGCGTCGCAAGTTAGTAGCTGGAGCACGCAGCATTCAAGATTTGGTTGATAACTGGGATGAAATGATCTGTGATTACATTGACGTTTCTCTCCTGGACAATAGTGAAGCTATCCACGTGCCTTCGGACCTTAATATGATATTGTTAAGTGTAATTAACTATATAATTAGCGATGGATTTGTTTGAATAAACGCTATTGATTCTTGCAATATGTGTTGATTGTGTTCAAATATGTTTTACCTATTGAGAATATTAACTATAATTAGTAGTAGCACAAACTAAAACAAATAAGGTAAATGCGTTAAGTCCGATATGAGTCGATGAAGATTTCGAGTACTAGTTATTTTTCTAGGTATAATGTTTGCACAATGCCTAAATATTTTAAAAGAAAAAAATCAATAATAATGAGATATTACTGTAATTGATAAAACTTTAAATCCAATATCCAGACATCTACGACTATTCCAAACAAAATAAATTAGCTATGTTCAAATATTTATCTATTATTTGGAACATTTTAAAATAGCTGTTTTGATTTAAATATATTATAACGAACGCCAAATCATAGAGTTAACATTTTACATAAACATAATCTACAATCATTACTTGAAATGCTATCTCGAATGCTATTTCAGAATTAACCAGTGTTGCATCCGTCTTTAATTGAATTAAGCTGGCAGTTAGTTAACGAGATAATGTCGATTGTGTTAGTAACTGAGTGAGCTAGTTTTGGTTGGTTTAATGATAGGTAGCTTGTATGTTAATTCTACATAAATGTACAGATAGCGAGTTTTGCGGTAAACAATCTAACTTTATAATGGTGACGATTTATTGATATACCTACCCAGTGGCGGATTATCTTTAAGGTAGGCACGTACCTAAGGGCACAAGTGAACAAGGGGCGCGAGGGCAGAATTGTAATACCTTCTTTTTTTAAGTGAAGTGGTAAATCTACTTCAGGAATGGTATCTAAGATAGGGAAAGCATTTCATCCGCCACTTTATATATCTATATGTACATATATATGTATATATAGATATATAAAGTGAGTTTTATAAGAATTGCGGGCAAAATAGTTGTTTTCAGCTCACGAGATGTGAAGAATC
>DVXP01003633.1:0-11108 GCA_018235645.1 Junonia grisea
AAAAATGTTTGAGTATATTAATTGCTCCAATTTATAGAATAAAAAATCTAACCTACCTTGAGATCGCATTTGTACAAGTATCACTGTATGGACTAAAGATAAGAACTTTATAACTCAATTTATTTATGTTTGTTATATATTATGCAAGGAAAAATAAGTTCAATTATCGTTCACACGAAACAATCCCTCGTCAAAATATGATAGGTTTTTCATTGATTGATATAATTCGACCTTTGGAACACTTTTTACCAAATTACGAGTAAATCAACAATTTCGTAACATCAAATTCATGCGCCACTGTTTGCACTATTTTAATCATGTTATATTTTTAACCTGACCTTTGACTTTTAAAATGACTTTTTAAAAACGTAGATTTTCATGTGCAATCAAGTGTTCTTATTAAAAAGCCTTCATTCATTTCTTATGTTCTATTTCAGATAAAATGAAATACACTGATATTTTTATAATATACATTCTCCAACTGCTACAGTGCACTTACACGTATTGGAGATAGGTATGGAAACAGCCTGAAAACTCTGAACGACACAAAGCCTCGCGACGTCATAACTTAAATATCTTTTAATGTTTAGATATCATTATCTCTCACCTCTCATTGTAACTATTCTGTTTTATCGAGTTCTCTATCGGCGCCGGCATCACGACCTCACGAGTTGTTTTGCTCTATTGTCTAAACATGTGTATGAAAATTGTTTTGCGCTGAAATACTCAATTCAGGGCATTGTTTGCTTTGGGTATAATATCACGTTTAGTACCAGGGCTGGGATGATCTTAGAATGTTTGAAATTTCGTAAATATTTGCGAGTGTAATCTCGCTTGACCGTGATTATGCTCATAAACACGATAAGATAGTTTTAGTACTTATAAAATTGTATAACATTACGTTATACACTGCAGTGCGATAAAATTGTTTTGATATTTCAACTAAAGTATTTTTAGTAAATTTATCTGCTTAGACTCCCACTCTATTGTTACACATGTTGCGAGCTACTTGTAATATGTAGGCGTATCGAATAGGGTAATTTTATCAAACATATTCTCTGTAACACATTGTTACATACAATTACGTTTTTAGTACAAAAATAATAATTTTTGATGACATAATCTGATAGCTTGACAACTAATAGTACATAAAATATTACGTAGGTTACTTATACATGTCTGGTTGTCGTAGTGTGAGTAATTTTTATTAATTCAACGCATTTAATGCACATTACATGAATTAAATATTAGCTTTCTCGACCCTCTGCTATATAAGCTTTACGCCCAATTCTACCCTTCCGTTCGCAGAAGTTTCATACAAAGGGTTATAAAGTTTCGTAAGTAAGTGACTTTGACTATAATACAAATTGTGTAAAAACTACATATAAAACTAATACATTATATCAAGTAAATCTTTCTCAGTAGTTCAGAACTGCCTGTAAGTGAAATGTTGACTCAATTATAGCTAATATGAGGGCACAGTATTGCCTCCGCCAAGACGAGCTAAGCGAAGCGAATCTAATTTTCTCGAAATGCAACGTCTATTTTTGAACTCTTATATTTCGAGTTACTAAAAAAAATTGTAAATACGATAGCAGGCAAAGGAAATTCAATATTCTGAAAAAAAACTAATTTTTAGTGACCTCTGATCTTAATTTTTTAAGGACGCAGACAATTGGTATTTCTGAGACAACGTTTGTACTACAATAGTACCTAAACGTTTATGTAAATTAAGGTTATTCCGTTACATTTCGAAGACTTCGCTAATACAAGAACAATAGTATTATTAATAGAAATGTAATGGCCAGTGAATAAATTTTTCACCTTGCGCCCATGAATATGTAACGAATTAACAATTTTACATTTTATAAATTAACAATTTTTTCAATTTTTTTGAAAACAGAGAAGAACATAAGCTACTTTTTGATACGATAATGGCTATCGGTTATCGATTAAAGCTTACAATGATGCTCAAATAAAACCACAACACTATCGGATCGCATTATTTTGGATTAAACTAACGATATTACTGACAATAAGCCATTAGAGTAACCTGATGTGCAGAATTTATAGTTTAGTAGCAAAGATTATATGTTATGGTGACACAGACAGCCCTAACGCCAGTTAATTTGCATAAGTAAATCTTATTATTTATCTGGATATATAAACTCGATTTACTTACTGCAACTTCATTAAATCGAAATTCAACACTACGAAACATCTTTAAAATTAAAACATCAAAATGGCTGCTGGTAACATCTACGTATTCGCTTTCTTCACAGCGCTGGTAAGAATTAACTAATATTACGTATTCATTTTGTTCTTAATTTATGTTCTTTACTTTTATAAAGTAAAGTAACAACCTGTACACATCGCACTGCTGGCCATAGGCCTCCTATTAGGCAGAAGGTTAAGGGGCTATAATCCACGACGCTGCTCCACTGTGAATTGGTCAATAAAAGTACATGTGTCAGATTTTTTTTCGTCACACACAGGTTTTCTCAAGATATTTTCCTTCACCGCCGAGCTCGAGCTGAATTTATACGCTAATATAGGACTTGAGAATACAACGATACTAGCCAGGGTTTGAACCCACGAACTTCGGCTTAGCGATCTAACCACTGAGTCATCTGGCCTCTTTTTATATATAATGTATATATTATATACCGAATTTTCGTTATCAAATTATAATTCAATTTCTAGGTAGCTGTAAACTTGATTTTCGCCGATGAAAGTTCCCTAGATTCGAAATTCCTTGACCGAGTGGAGGTCGGGCCTGAGGCGGAACGTGAGGCGAGATCCACGGACGAAGAGGAGAGCCAGGAGAGAACGTTCTCCTTCTTATTCCCCACCCGAATTACTTGCAACGCTACTGCGCAGGTATGACATTTTAAGAAAAAGTTGACTGTAACTCTTTGGACCACAACAATAAATTTAAATAAAATTTGTGTACAATTTAGGGGTTCACATGTTTTAAAATTAAAATTCATATGGTACATAATTAGTAGCCCTCTCCCAAACTTTACGATAACTTTTAAGATGTATCACTTCTTTATCAGACGTAAATTAATTCAAACGAATATAATCAAAACTGTACTCAAAGTATATATTCTATAAAATATATCTTACGAAAAATAAACCTACTTCAAAAGTAAATTAAAAAGTCAAAAATAAAACATAACCATAACCATAACCTTCTACAAAATATTGAAGTCGGTGCTAAGTAATTTTTATTAATTGAGTTAGAGAGATCTAACTAAAAAAAAAATATCAAAATCGGTTCAAAAAAAAATATGCCGGTCGAATTGAGAATACTCCTTTTCTTGAAGTCGCTTAAAAACAAAGTTCACCATTTTCACTTTAGCACATGTATTGAAACTTTCAGGCCGGGTTATCTTGTGCCAGCTGTACCCAGGCTCTTCGCTGCCTGCCCAACAACGTGGGCATCGTCCGCAATTGCCGCGGTCTCCTGCGCTACTGCAACAATGGCCGATGCTCCTTCTACCCCAGCGCCGACTGCTCCTCTGGTTAAATCAATTGCTTTTGATAAACCTATCGCTAACAGGTAACTTGATTTTCCTCCGTTATCTCCGTCTTTTTAAATAATAGAAATATAGTTATAGTAATAAAAATATAGTTGTACTAGCAAATCGTCTCGACTTCGCACGGGTATTCCTCACTTTTTTGAAAATTTAATATAACCAGTGTTCATCGGAGATAGTGTATAGTTTCCCATCAGTGATAAAATTTTTCCAAACGATCAAGTAGTTTCGAAGCCTATTCATTTCAAACAAACCAACAATCAAATCTTTCTTTTTTATAATATTAGTACATAAGATTCCTAATTGTTAGCTGTTGGTTACTGTTTCGTATCAATTACGAAAATATATTTTATAAATGTACGTTGTTTTCGTTAAATACCTAATTACGTACAATTATTTACAGAACCCTATTGCTACAATAATATATATTTGTGTTATATGTTTTTACAGAAAATTTAAAAAGAAAATTCTTGTTGTATTTTGTAAATTCATAGGTACATAACATCTAAAACATCGGCTAAGATAAATTTATACTGAAAGTACTTCGGAAAATTGACGAAAATAAAGTTGTGTGGTTGTGGTAAGGCCGTAAAAGTCGATATTTAACTATTTGCAATTTGTATCCATCAATATGTTCAAAAACAAATATCCTCTATTGAAAAGTTTGTTTTATCCGAAAATACAATGTAAAGCGGGCCGCTTTTAATTAATTAAAAACGATTGATCCCAAATGGATAATACTAAAATAAGTGGAATTTAATTAATCGGCCTCAGTATACCGTTACGTTGAAACTATAATAAAACCTCTTGTTAACATATAATTAATTAATAATAAATAATTTTGTTTCAGATGACATGGCAATGAAATACGTGAAACGAAATTATGAATGTACTTTAAAGCATAAATTAATTGTGAAATAAATACTTATTCGCCCTTACATTTGTTTTACTTTGAGTCTTTTAAAATAAATTATTATTATACGTACATTTTAAGATATTATGAAAATTTACTATAACAGAAAAGATATGTACGTGTATTATGTATATGATCTGATCATCTTGTACTTAAAGAATTATTTTAAGAACTATTAAGAAGTTAATTTCAAGACTTTCGCATATTCTTTTGAGCCGTAATTATTATGGGTAAATAAAACCAGAATGTAATGACTGTATTAATTTATTTACAATAAATAGGACTTTAATTGATTAAATAGATACCTACAATCTTAAAATACATCAGTAATATCTAAATAGACAATGGAAAGAAGACTACAGTATAACATTTTCAAAATTTATTATCTTAATGTGGTCACCGAAAGTTGCCCGCTTATTGTCCAAGATGTATAAGAAGTGAATACATTCATTAATATTCAAATGTTATTAAAGCTTAAAGCTTACAACGTAAACGTTTGGAAATTTACAAAATAATTAAGTAGTTTATTTGTCAAACACAGCTAATTCTAGTCAGCAAAGAGACAACTCCTCGATATGTAAGACATTGAATGAAGGATTTATCACAACTCGTAATTACATGAATTTATTATAGTTTAAAACATTGATTGTAATAGTTTATAAATTTTCAGACAAATTTGAAACACGTACCTAATTTTTTTTTTTTTAGTTTGACTAACATTTATTAATTTTTGTATCTATAATATTTATTTTAGACACAATTTGCGATTGGCAACGTAACCTTAAAATATATCTAGAGTTAAGTCGTTATTATGTATCTGTTAGTCATGATCGAGCCAATGTCGTCATCTTAAGTATATCGTCCGTAATCGCCATACCGCTAGCCTATCAATTGATTCATTAATTACAATAGAATTAATTTATTAATTACTAAGTTTATTGTCAGAAATGCTCAAATCGTGTTCCCGCAGATTAAAACTTATAATTTTATTATACTAATAAAGATATAATTTTGCATTAATTGTCATAGCATTGCCATACAAATGAGCCATGTATGAACGAGGTCGAAGCCCTTAAACTTGTAAATAAAATACAGACAACTGAAAATTCAATTAAACTCTTAGTAAAAAAAACAAAAACCCATTTAAAAAAATGATGAACTTAGTAACGTTTGGCTTCGACCAAGCTGGGTGACTTTCTGCCACTCAGCTTACAATGGCATAGCTACTGATTCTTACGACGACTCGGTAGACTGCTGTTGCGGTAATTCTTCCTCAGGAGAATGTTATCGACGGCGGGTAGCAACAAATATCGCTTGCCGGAAGAATGATGAGGTACTTTCAAGGACCTAAAGTAATAGAACTTTGGGTTGTCTTTGCTCTGCCAGCGGTTTTTGGCGAATGTATCTGGATAGTTGAGGGATAAGGGGGACTGGGGGAGCGGAGTGTTCGGGAGGTCGTTGTTCAGCGGTCGGTGGAGGTACCGGCCGGTCGGGTGCGAGTTAGTAAGTACTGGCGGCGTCGGTAGGTCGGAGTCGTCTGAATCGATGGGTGTGTCAGCTTCGGAATCAGAGAGATATTCCCTGAGGAATAATAAATATACTTTAATAGCACAACACTTGATTATAAAACATTTTTCTCATATTTAAAAATTAATATATTAGTATAGTGTTCCAATGTTGTAAGATACGATAGCGTTTACCACTAAGAATATTTTACAGCTTTGATTTTTTATATAAAATTAACTAAAGAAATCAAAATACCATACCTAATCCCGAAATTCTCGTCAGGGGTATGCTTCCTGCAATTATCAAAATTATTAGTATTTCACTTAATTACGACATATAACAAATTATACACACTAAACAAATATGTAACAAAGAAATCATTTTAAACACAATCCTACATAACACCGAATAAGTTAAATTGAAAGTTATATTATTATGTGCTATATTAATTAACATAAGTAAAAGTGTTAAAGTGTATCATGCGTTGTCTCAAGAAAATTCAATACGTTTTATACAATATCTTCTTCATTTTTTTTCATACACTCAAAGCCTATAAAACACCGATTCTAAACATTTATAACGAGACACCTCTAAAACACTTATCATGCCTCTAATTCGCTCAGCACCAGAAGAACCTATTTAAAAAGCTTCAAAGCACACCCTAATCATCTATCTACACGTGATACTAAAACAGTCATTTCAATTATACTCGAATTTTAAACACCTGTATAATTCCTGACTAGGCAATAACAATCTGGCTCTTCCAGACCTACTGTATCGGCCACCAGAAAATCTAAATGAAGGCAATAAACCTAACCGGGCCAATGACCCAATATGACGCTTTGCAAAATTTTCACGCGTTACATCATCCTCATCATCTGTAACAGATGTAAGTTCTACAAATAACAAGATGTTATACTTGATGACTTGCAACAAAGTTAACCTATAACTCACCTACAGATCGCTTATCTTCATTCTCATTATCGTAATCTTCTGGGATATTAATATCATTGCGGTCAAGTACATCAGGAATATTGTATATGGATCGTCTGTTTCTAGTACTGCCAGCAGAGTCAATATAAATTGGCCTAAAAAGCCCATGTGCGGGCATCCCAATAGAACCTCTTTTAAGATACCAATTATCATTATATTCCATTTTCGAATCAAAATCTGGCGGAAATACTACATCGCTTCGTTTAAATACTTGGGACAGCGGCGGAAACATGTCAGGATTAATTGATTGTTGAAAATCGTACATTTCATTAAAGTCCAAAGGGCCATCAATTTCCGACAAAGGCGGAACAGGGTTTTGATAGAAAGGGAAGTAATATTCATCGCCGACAATATCGTCTTTTTTGTGAATCATTCCATTTCGGGCTAAAGATTGAATATTGCGTTTGTCATTTGGCTGATTATATTGTCCTCGTCCAAATCGATAGCCATCTCTTGCCAAAGACTGTACATTTCTTTTCATAGCTGAGTAGCTGCGGAGTCGTGCAATCGAAGCCATATTCCTTTTATCATTAGCTACATCTTCATCTTGTTCTTGTTTGTCTGTTTCATCATATGGCGATCTAAATGTCGGTAGCTGACCGTTTTTGGCTAACGTTGAGATGCTTCTTTTGTAGCTTGAAGCTCCACTTCTCAAATACCCATCTCTTGCTAATGCTGCCACGTTTCTTCTTGGGAAAGTCGGCCAAGTGTTTGATGAGGTATCAGTAGGTAATCCTACGACCTATATCAAGAAGTTGAATATTAATCAACAGTTCATTAACAAAAAAAAATTAATGGAAAACAGAACTCCAACCTTACCTCATCTACGTAAACTGAGTACGCCAAAAAAAGTGTCGTTATACCTATAAGAAAACTGCTTCTATGTTTTCTAAAGCCTATACGCGTGTTGCCTTTCATCTAAAAAAATATCAATATGTGTAAATATATCTCTTTGTAACTGTTTGAATAAAAAACCTAACATACATTTATTGGAGAAATATTTATTTGACAAAGTCACCTAAAATATTCTTATTGTATTATGGGTGTTATGTTTATTGAAATAAAATAAGACCACTTTATGTAAAGTGTATGAGATACGTGACGCAAATGAAAAAAGGAAAATGAATAAAAGACATATGAATCTAGAACGAAATAACGAAACTCATATGCATACGATATGGAAATATCGGCACCCGTCACTTTGGAGATACAAACATGACAGATTCAATTAACCGAACGCTACGAGTACGTTGGAGTTCGCCTGAACTTGAGTACAATATCTGTTTTCACGTCGTTCCAATACACTGACATTTAAGCTTTAATGGAAATTTTATTATTCAAGATGTTACTTGCATGGTCTAATTGCCTCTTAGACATGAAACGTTATAGTCAAGTTAATACTTGTGATTTTATTATCATCATTTGTCGAGGTTTTGAATTGTAGTACTCTACCTAGTACTTAAAGTCTTAACTCTACATTTGTTTTAATATTACGAAAATAGGTTATTTAAATATATCTTATGTATTAGGGTTTCAAAGTCAAACAGAGATACTTATATCTAGATTCACCATGTCCTGTCTATCTGTCCATCCGCAACCTCTATCGGATATTTTTAATACTATTATAGAATGATGAGAAAACTTTCATATCTACATACGTAGAATAAACAAATTAGTAAGGCGAGTCAAGTGCCCCGTATAAAAATTAAGTATAAAAGTAAAACAACTTCAAAACAGATAATTTTTTTATAATTTTTGTTTCTTTATAAGAAAAATACGAAGATACGAATACTTTTAAGATACGAAGTTAGAATGATTAAAAAAAAACTATCCTTGCATTTTGCGGGTAATAGGCAGCTAGTACTCATTATTTTTTGTATTTATTTGTTAGTATAAGGTATATTAGTTGTTATGTTTCTTTTTATTTCAATTTTTTTTTTAACTTTGTATGTAATTTCAAATTTTGATATGGATGTAATGTCTGAAATAAATAAAGATTATTATTATTAAAATAATTATGTATTTATTTTAAAAACAGTTTAGTTGCCAATTGAAATTCGTTAACGAAGTTTCGTATAGAAATTCTAAGATAACCTTAAATCAAAGATACTCTAAATGTGTTCCGCGGAACCATGGGGGTTCATAAGGTTCCGCCAAAATTATTTTGTACTCGATTGAATATTACCACAGTTTCAAAAAATGTTTTTAAGCATAAACCTATTAATACTCAATTGTTAATTTTAAAGTTGAAAAAAGGAGACTTAGAGTGAAATACTAAAAACGGTCATCTTTAATGTGCGTTCTTATTATTTTGAAATGTAAAAATGAAATAAAAGGTCCTTTAATTTTTTGATGTGGTGTTCCGCAAATTATTTGTATCATTAAAAGTTTGGAAACTTCTGTCTTAGATAAAGTAAAATTATTGTTAAAGTTTTCTTTAAGAAGAAATCGTCGAAAAAGGTCATTATCAAATAGGTACAAAAACTTAGAAAGTCGAATATTTATATTTTTGTGATTACTTAATAAAGTTTAATAATTTTAATACAACAATTTTGTGCCGATGGCTTAATAGCCAAGAGCCTCGACAAACATCTTAAGAGGCTCATGTACTTAAAAAAAAGTATACTTAATATTCATTTGAATTAAAGAAATAATCAAAAGGAATGTCTTTATAATTTTAGAACAACAAATTTAAAAAAATACATGAAATGATTTCGTGAGTAAATATTTGACCAAAGTTTCATCAGAAAAGATTTAGAGGGTTGATTTTTCGTTGTTTTTGGTTAAGCGCGAATTTAATTTATTTATTTTAAAATTTATAACAATAAAGTCAAAGAAAGGAAACATAGATAGATAGATATATAAATAAAAATCTTTATTTAACACAAAAAATTGACAAATAATAAGAACACGAACAAGAGATAAGAGAAATCCATAGCGTGCAAAGGCGGTCTTATCACTAATAGTGATCTCTTACAGACAACCTCACAGAAACATCTATTTTTTTAAGAAATTATTTGATGTTAAACTAAATCGCAATAGCAAACTATTTCTTAATTTACAGTAACATTGTCATAAATTTATTTAGTCACAATGATATTATTATGTTATTGCGAATTGCGAAAAGTCATTATTATGATTATTTCCTCAAATAAATACATGTGCGTAAGTTTATGTATTTTATTTAACATAAATATTTAATTTAGTAATCTTAAATGAACTTATTAGAAATGTAAGCCGTGCTAATTCTAAGGAGAGCAAATAACTTAAATAAATGGTACCGAAAAAAAAATTTAAAAATGAATCTAGATATTTTAAAAAGTAGCTTATAAAGACAATAAATCACATTTTTATTTTCATATAAAACTAAATAAAATAAAAATCCATGGTGATGACCAATTTATAATTAATCATACTTACTTTGAATCCCAGCCAGCTATCACTCACTTTAAAACTTTTTAATATCTATTCAGGAGTTCCTTTAACTTTATGATCTTGGCGGGAATGATGTGTATTTCAGGGAGTTAGTGGTTTTTATACCGGGATTTCATTTTCATGCGCATGCGCGTACCATAGGCTACATTACAGAGGAGTTATTTATTACAATATATGCCTTATATATTTATCAATAAGATCGAAGGGAATTTAGGAACATCTTTGCGTGGTTGTACATTAGGGAGGAGTTTCCAAGGTACTTACACTGCACAAAATGCACTTAAATTGATGGGCACTTAGTTTGCATGGTTTTGTTTGAGTGCAGGTGGCTATTGCTTTATAAATAATTACTAAGTGACCCTCGCGGTTTCACCCGCCTTTGCGGCTGCTCTAAATAATCAATTTAATGCAGAAAAAAAATAATTTTTTTTCATACTTTTTAATTGTGTTTGAATTCCCGTTATTTTAATAGTTATGTTGTTTATCAAGGTTGTTAAGATGTTATCAAGATTATATGTGTTTAGATATATTAAACGCATTATGGGATTTAGAGTAAGTATGCTATAAATATAAATATAATCTACATATCTAAGACAACCGCTCTGGTGTAGTGGTGCTAAATGCGCTATTAACGCCGGCGGTTGCTGGTTCGATTCCCGCTCGGGGCGGATGTTTGTATTTATATAAACATTCGTTTCTAGGTCTGGTCCTTGTGGGTC
>DVXP01003634.1:0-11108 GCA_018235645.1 Junonia grisea
AAGAAAAGCGGGAAAATCTTTTGTGAAATGAAATAAAATTTTTCATTTTCAAATATAAAACAAAAAAAATTCTTGATCTTTTAATCACCAAACGAAATGTTACAATTAAACAAAGCCATCTGGTGGCGAAACGGAGTTCGCCGGGTTTGCTAGTATCATATAGTTTTTTATTGATAAAGGTGGAATTTGAATAGAGATTAGGGAAAGCCGATGCCACCCGCAACACTATTTACACATTTACTATTAGGTACACGCCAGACGATACATAACACTTACTTTACACAATTTAATATTTATATTGTTTCATTGGTTTTGAGTCAATACGAACCAGTTATTACTAACAACTACATATATAGTTATAATATCTATTTTTTTTTCATTATCTACGAATTAAATATCTGCACATTATATAAAACGCATGTATACGAAATTCATATATAGCTTGTACATTAGTTTCAAGTTAGCCAAAATATAATTAAGGGACGCTAATAGAAGGTGGCTGGAATAAATGTGTTGTTTTCTGTACAACATTAGAAGATTATTAAATTTTATTTTAAATGTTGATAAGTTAAAAGGCTCAGTAAACTTTAAGTTGGTTTTTGTCATCAAAACCGGCGGAGTGACCGGCGTTCCGGACTATAAAAGAGTTTCCGTCAAAATGCATGCGCCTTTCTCCGCGCCTGCGAAAATATAATTATAATACGTTCATTATGTATTTTGCAACTCAACGTAAACAGTTTTAGGTACTGACTATTGAGTGCCAAGTTCATATTTATAATTCATATTTTAAATATTTCAGTTCGCAAAACTCTCTATATATGACAATGTGTAAATAAAATATTAACAAAATATCTTTCAGCTATAATTCGTTTACACGAATTAATTAACGTTGAATAGTACAATATCATGTAAAAACTTTAATACAATTAAATATCTCACCGTACAAAGAGATGCTGCGTCTGACCGAGCGAGGCGGTGCAGTGGAGGAAGGGGCTGGTGATGGAGGCTGAGCCGTTGCTGGGACTAGTCCTCAGCTGGTACTTGTGGCTACAGCGGTGGACCCTAGGATAGACCCAGAATTAATTGCAGTCATATAGCTGAATTTCAGCTTAGGTACCGTAAACCGGGAATCCAAAATTCGAGTGGCTCGGTTCTGGTATACTTAAGGAGCGTGATGGTGTTGGTGGTGGTTGCTTCGGTAATGGCAATCGAGTTTCCTAAGGGCAATTTAACAAATAAGCCCTAACATTTTCATAGATCCGGCTTAAAGGTCCAAAAAATGTCTTGTGAAAGCCGACACTATAATATAAAATAGTTTAATGTGGTAAAGACTTAAGGGCTTAATATATTTATAAATTGTAAATTAGTGGTGAATGGTAGGATAGTTTGAGCACACGAGGTACGTATGATGACTAAACGTGAACTAATCTCAAGAGTACTTTATAAGAGTAAAGAAACATCTTAATCAGGTCCAATAAATCCTGCGTGCACTCGATGTCTACTGTACAATTACACATTGTACATCAGTTTTGCTCATATTATCATAATACATCGTCATCAGTCGTCATCATTGGGTTGCTGATTTTTAATAAGCTACCAAAAAGACTTAGTAATTATTCAATGAGTATTAACCATAATTTTACCTGACTAGCCCATCCGAGGTCTGGCTGACGCGGACGTTGTTGATGATCCAGTTGTCGGTGCCGTCGTCGGTAAGCCAGTACTGCACCGCTTGCAGCAGGGACAGCGCCTCGTTCACATACGACGGCCCGTGCCGTGACTCACTGACGATAATAATAATAATATAATAACGCCAAATTGTCCCCAAATACAAACAATTGAAAATAATCATTATAAAATACTTAAGTTACTGATATATAATCAATATTTAATGAGTGGCTAGTAAACTAAAATATTGTCTATTATTACAATTTTGATATGTATTTTCGTGAGCATGTGATGACTACTTGTCACCAAGTAAGAATAATGAAGTTTATTAAAATTTTAATTTATATTCTGAATGCAAAATTTATGCATAAAACACGGGAAATTCGTGTTGCATAAATAAAAGAGTAAACACAATTGTCTGAGCGCTGCGCGCCGCGGGCAAACACACTTTACAATGAAAGAGCTTTGACATTTTGTAGGGCGCTCTGGTAAAAGGAAAAATAACATTTCCTGTCAAACTCAATATCGAAAGCTGGTAACGTTTTTAATGTTATACAAGATAACATATACATGATGTAAAACCATGTATATTTTTGTACTTTATTTAAGCAACTGAACACTTAATGGTGTCACTTTGGTGTATGTTCCAGAAACAGTGGTGAAGATGATGGTGAGATAATTGAATATTATAGTAGTGCAAAATAATTTTGTTTTAGCTAGGTTTAGCTTTAGTATAAATGCCCCAGCTTGAAATAGAATTGGTTAGATCGACAATAACAAATTCCCCCAGAAGTTCGTCGTGCAATTCCTATCTTTAAGTTACGTCGTAAAACCCTTATCCTTACATAATATACGTAACGAAGGTTAGTTTTTAAAACGGTTGAGTGATAAACGATGTCCATGCAGGCCAAGCTAGGGTAAGTGAAATACAGAGGTACTTCCCTCCCTAGACCGTTCCTTATTTACATATGTACATACATATATTCACTACATTCGATTTTTTGTTGGCTATGAGTTAATGTATAATGCAGTGGCGTCGCTTACTTATAGAAGACGTTGAGTGTGAAATCCTGGCTCATGTCGAGGAAGGTATCCGTCGTCGTGCGCGTCCCTGCAGCGTCCACTAAATACACCAACGCACATTGCTCCGCCGTGAACGACACTCCCTTATACCACATCTTAGCATACCTGTGATAAAACACAAAGTGAATATGGTAGGTAGATATTTACAAATAATGTTATGGAAATTACAAGAGGATACTTTTAAGTAAGTAAAGTAAAAATTAAAAAGAGCCGAGATGCCTTAGTGATAAGAACAGGGCGTCGATATAAATCGATGGTAGCGGATTGAAACCCTGGCTAGCACCGCTGAGTTTTCAAATGTTTGTGTTTAATTTCGTGTAGGTGAATGAATAATATCGTGAGGTAACACAGGCTACAGGTCATACAGATGAGCCGGGAAAAATTCTAACACATGTATCATAGTCGCCAAAACGCAGTAGAGCTGCATCTTGGATTAACCTATTAACCAACTCCATAATAACAGACGAGGACAAATATAGGCTGTTAAGTAGATAGTACATAATTATAAGTATACCACTATTAACATGCAAAGATTGAATTTTAGTTAGTACAAAATTAAGTAAAATTTTGAACACTTTTAGGTCACGTTTTTAGCTCTTTCTTTGCCTGAGATAAACCCTTAAAATTAGGTAATTAATTTTTAAAAACTTGGGAACGAAACCGAGGACGTTAACTTTAACCCTAACCTAATTATATGAACAAAATTGAACTAATATGATTATATATTCAAAAACGAACCATTGACGATAGAATTATGTAAAATAACTGAACATATTCAAAGCCGAACAATAATTATTTTCTGCGCTGGTTTTCACAAAGCTGAAAGCCAGACAGTGATCCCTTTGACTCTTAATTGAAATCCAATCAGTGCATTCGATCGTTATGCTTCAAAGCTAACATAAAACGCATTTATAGCACAAGAGTAAAAAATCACATGCAAATAACATCTGAAATTTCATTATTCGGCGTTATATTCTGTTGTCTTTATTTGAAAGAACGTAGTTATTTCTTTTTAATTTATTTTCTTACCATCAAAATAATACAACACTGAACCCATATACATATACAAATGTTCTATATAATATTCAATAAAGTGGTAAATTATCGGAATATAACATTTATAGTTATTTTAATAATTAAACATGAATGATGAGAGTACCTATACGGTACCATTTCGTAATGGGTATAAGTAATTGTATATGATATCTTTGAATACCTTTGTTAACGTTCGATAGAACAATGTCGCCCATCAAACAATTAAGTTGAATAAATTGATTGTGAAAACAGTCAACAGTTTTTCAAAACAATGGTTATTCTCTTACTTGTTGTTCCCTTGTTGGTGACGCGCTTGGATCTCGACCCTCGACCCGTACTGGTAGACGCGGCCATTGGGGTGGATGAGGGCTGCCGAAGCCCCGGAACGAGACAATGCGAGTATTATATTGTTCTTGGCGTTAGTCAAACGCACTGCCCCATCGATCGTCATATCCACCCTGCGGAACATTGTTCTCTATAAGTTAATATCAGTTATTTATAAAGTGAATAGGTTTATCAAAACAAATCAAGTAAACAATTTCATACGAACTGCTAAGTTTATATTTAGCAAAGTACGAAATAATATTTCAAATTAACGTAGAGCTCTTCGGGCGTTCATTTAGAAATTATAATGCTGACTGGAGTCACCTTTAACAGGAGTAATTGTATTCGTAGGGCATATCTTTATTGTATTAATGAAAAAATTGTAATCATTAACACTCACTTCACTCGATCTCTCAACCGCATGCAGACAGTACCATGCGGAGTCACGGAAACATTGTAGGCAGCTCCTCCCATCCCATCCGTCACCTAGAGAGAAGGGAAGTGTTTGAGACGGTGATAATTACGACAATATGTGTATTTAAAGTCTAATAAAGTACTTCATACGTCACACCGCTATTAGGGAACGAAATCTAATTTATGAAAGCGTATTTCCCTTAAAGTTAAGCGCAAGTACAACCATGTGATGTCTCGATTTATGGTTTCAAACGAACTCTTTAACGGATTAGGATATAGTTTATTGAGAAATGTATGCAAATACAACGCTGTGTGACCCAAAACCGTATTAATGTAATACAGTTTTTTTTTATGGAATAGGGCGGCGCGGCGGTGCCCTCACTCACGCGAAGAAACACGACGCAAGCGTCATTTTACGCCGGTTTTCTGTGAGGCCGTGGTATCACTCCGGTCGACCCGGACCATTCGTGCAAATGCATGGCTCTCCCACGGTAAAATTTTCAATAAAACAGTTTTCTTCAATTACTTTTAACATAATAAATACAAGCGTCATGTGTAACACGTCCCATCATTTTCATACCATAATAATTAAATTTTATAATTGGTACAGTAAGAATCATAAAATAATAATAAGTAGTAGGTATATTGTAAAATGTAGCTGCACATTTCGAAGGTACACTCACGGTATAAAATGTATAACCTTAAGATGTCTGCGTAGAGAAGGCACACCTAAGTGTAAGTTCATGTTTAAGTAGCTAGGCAGAGACAAGACGTGAGGGATCTTCACTACAACTTTAAGATTCTCAAACGACCTGCACATAACAATGTACATAAACGTCATCGTAAACATCAGCAGCTAATGTAACACATCATGTACATATAGGTCGAATCGGTATTTTTGACGTCTATTAAAAATAAAGTTAGCTATTACTCTAGGTTAAAACTGAATTATTAGCTAAAAACCTACCGGTTAGGTACCTAATTCAGTTATTTTTTGATAGCCTCCGGAATAAAACAATAAAACCGATGTAAACGTCACGTCGCCTGAAATCATTGGAGCAAAATGAATTGTCTATTTCCTACCCAATTTTCCCGTAAACACAGCTTTTAATCGGAAGTCCATTTTGCTTTATCGTCGCAGGATTTTCATCTCTGTAACGTGATTACATAGCAGCTGGTTTGGAAACATCACTTTGCAAGAGTTAATTGATTTTTTATTTTTGAGTTAAATTCTCACAATATGTACAACAAACAATATTTTGTAAAGTTCGTATACTATCTATACAAGCAGGCTTGCCTGAAGCAGGGGAAGTAGTCGATTATATTCAAAACCGATCGATGATAAAAAAAAAAAAAATTATTTTTGAAGCCCGCCTGCCTTCTTTCTTTTGTTTGAATTTTGATTTATTTTTTCAAAAAGCTATTTTATTATTTTGGTAATATTGCAATAATTGAAACTTTTCACCTTAACATTAAAATGTACAGGTACTGGTACCTAACTAGTACCTGTATAAAATTACATGAAGTACCCCCATACATAGGACTCTTTTTTATTTTGATAAAAATTGCTAACTTAAAAACACGTGCTTTCCGTTTTCAACGCTTTTTCAGTTTCTTCGATAACCAACAAGTTTCAGCGAAATCGTTAGAGCCGTTTTCAAGGTTGTTGCTATAAATATATATACTTACAAGGATTATTAGTGGAAGTACATACATATTAGATGTTAAGCACATATTATGTAGGTATATTATTTGAAATAATTTCTAAAACAAATTGTTAATATTATATGTAAAGAATTCGCGGTTGTGCCTTTTAGTTTCTAATTGCTGCTTTCTAAATATAAAATGTCTTCAAGTCGGTGCAAACGAAGAAAAAATTATAAGGTTTTAGTTACAAATCCCAACACATCAGTACAAACCACCGACCTAGATAAACCCATTCAAAGTTAATCTACAGATAGTTACCTCCAATTCTCGCCATGTATCAGCATGAAAGATGTCATCTCCCGGATAAAAGGGCGCTTTCCGTTGCAGTGGCGCCCTCCAGGGCGGCTGCCAGCCGGACGCGCCGACCAGCTCGGCTTGCCCAAGACCACCCTCAAGGAACTTGCTGTAATCTTGAAATGTTGATAGACTTGACTCTTCCTAGAATAAATGTTAAGCAGTTACGCCCTCTATTTTGGTTTGTTAGTATACTGCGCTAACAGCATCTAGCACACCTATACAATACGATCTTCTAGATACAAATAAGAATTGCACTAGCTTACTTATAGGCACTTAATTCAGTAATTTCTTCTATACGATAATATCACATTACATTTTAGTATCTGATTCTCGTATAACATAACCGGTTATTTATTATATAAAAATCATTTAACCTGATTATAAGAGTGTGCTGTATAAACGCTCCTCGGGCGAACTGGCATAACGTCCTTTCTAAAATCCGTGCTGGCCATTGTAGCACTTGTTAAACTGAACTGTGTTATATAAGCTGATTTAATAAATACAATTAAGTCTACCGGCACTGGCAAATACTACATAATATAACTAGCTATTCACACGGTTAGAAACTAAAAGAACTAATTTGTCGTCACTGATTTTCTTTATTTGAATTTTTTTAAATATTTCTCTATGGCGACGACTTGAAACATGTGGCCAGCGTTGTTAAAAAAAAAAAGTTGTTATACAGTAGCAAAAATAGAAAACGTCTCTTTTGTTTAATAATAAGTTCATCCTTGCTTATATTATAATTGCTCAAGTGAGTTTATTTCAATCCGTACCTACTAAATCGATTCCGGTAAACTTTTACAAATGTAGAGCTAAAAGCCCAAATTCAATAATAGCATAAATATGCCGGAAACAAATGGGATCAATGCATTACATAAAGAGGTTAACGACATTTATAATTTAATCGACGACTATTAGTTACGTGTATTTATCATAAATTATTTTATCATAAAGACTTTTTCTAATCTAAACTGAAAAATAATCTAGTCCTATAATCATTAATTTATACATCAAACAAACTGTATAATTAAATGCATTTATTTATTCTTAATACATAACCCTGGTGTTTAGAATAAATGAAACTATAATTGCATAATGTAAGTAGTTTCAAAATTTAGTAAAAAAAAATGAGCTCTAATATCGATAGCAGAAGTGGCTGAAGGCATATTCATAGAATCTAACTTAGATTTTATGAATGTAGCCTTACCGGCTAGAACGACTTTGAATGTAAAATATGATTACGTTAATAGATTCGTTATCTTCCCCAGACTCTCATATTATAATAATGTGACGTCAGCAAAAATCACCATGGCGGATATAAGCGGAAGCTTTTTTCTTTTTTTTTTATTAACTTTCACTTGTACCTATATTACCTAGTCTAGAAAACACGGAACTACATCCGATATTTGATCTTTAATTTTAATTATAACTCACACTCGTTTTATTATTTTGTTACCAACGTATTTACAATAAAAAGTGATTTGTTTGTAATTTTATACACCTATTTTGTATTGTATTATATACCTATACAAACACAAATAAGGTAGGTACCTAAATACCTTATTTGATTTTACCTTTACACTCTCATATGAAATAGTGGTAGACTTTTACCTTTTATGTTACGATTATATTGCATTACCTAATAACCAGCGTTCGGTTCGGTGTTCAATTCCCCAGCTCGCGTAATTTTCAATGATTCCTTGTTACAATTATAAAAAGAATCACTTAAATCGTTTTACAGGCAGCGGAAATATATTGTAAACAATACATGTAATCATTTATTCTACTTGTCTATCGCTCAATTTGTTAATGTTAGGTTTATCGATTGAAAGAGTTATAACCAGAAACAATGGTAGGTATAAGTATATTTATAAATTGTTAATGTTATTTTCATAACTTTTAAGATGGGAAAACGTGTAAAAGTATAGCATGGTCAAAATGTTCAGCAATGGGTGGCAGGTGACAACGCTGTCTACATATTGGATATGTTGAGAGAAATGATATTCGGGTTGGGTGTGATGTTATTTAAAATTTATGTACTTATAACTATCATATTATCATCGTTTTAAAAAATTATCTTAGGGTATACTATTATTTTTACCGGACCGTGTAAGGTCGAATAAACTGCAAGAGATAAGATCGGCAACGTCGCAATTTCGCTTCGGGTTAATCGATCAATATTGCATACACGTCACATAATCATTAACGCACTTGTATCTAGTATATAACGCAAATATAAAAATAACTAGATAAAAATGTTATATAAATTTAACTAACTAGCTATAAACATTTTTTGCATCGAGCTTACATAAAAAGCTTATTATAGCTAAACTTATAATACTTTGAAGACAGTGTAAGAAATAAAATTACCTACATATATTTAAAACATTAAAATAATTGGCCTAGTGCGTGTCGAACCACGCGCATGAAGGGTTCCGTAGTTTCCACCATAATATGCAGACATTCATTAATCTGTGCCTACAATCTTTAAAATTAAATTATTTCTTAACAACTAACATGATTATCTTAACTATTTTCAATGAAATTTGTGTGAAATATTTCTTTTTACTTTAATCAACTACAGCTCGATAACTACAAAATTTTCCTTTTAAATTGACTATAGTTATATACTAATACCACGAATTTTTTCACATTTTTAGAAGCAACAGTTTAGTGGGTAGAGGGGGGGGAGGGAAAATTGACTCTAAGAAAAATTGACACTTTAAAGCTTAATATTTCGGAAACTGTTCAACGCTCTGAAAATGGTTTTGCCATACCTATACTTAGTATTTTAAAAAAAAACCTATCCAACGATACCTACCCCACAACATGAGATAAATGAGAAAAAAAAATTTTGGTCTCACTTTACACATAGGGATGACACACCGAAAAAAAAAAATAAAAATATTTTATTGCACGAATTTCTCGGCGTGATTCATATGTATAATCATACCGAATCACAATATTACACTGTTAAGGGTCTCGAAGCAAAGCCGAGGACAGACAACAGAAAGACAGACGGACATGGCGAAACTATAAGGGTTCCGTTTTGGCTACGGATCCCTAAAAATGTCCAACCCACGCGCATGTAGGGTTCCGTAGTTTTCATGATAATATACAGACATCCAGTAATTTAATCTTTAAAATAACTTAATTCTTAACAACTGCCATATTTGTCGTAACTATTTATATTAACTTATTTAGGCCAAAAATTACTTTTTACTTTGATCGACTATAACTCGATAACTATACAAATCCTTGTAAATTCAATGCATGTATTACTATCATGATTTTTTCCACAATTTATATGCAGCAGTTTAGTGGGTAGAGGGTGGGGGGGAGCGACACCTGACTTTAAGAAAAATTGACAATTTAAAGCATATTTTGGAAACAGTTCCTCGTTCAGAACAATGGTTTTCCCATACCTTCCTATCCAACGATATCCAATAGGCAAAAGGAGAAAAAATATTGGTCTCACTTTACGTATGAGGGAGACACTCCAAAAAAAATTATTTTTATAGCTTTTATTGTACGACTTTCTCGGCAGAATTTATATGTATACCTACTCATGCCAAATTATAGTTTTCTAGTGTTAAGGACCTCGGAGCAAAGCCGCGGACCGACAGACAGACAGACTGATATGGCGAAACTATAAGGGTAAGTCCACACTTAATAAAAAGTAAATAAATACGATTTAAAATTCAATATATTTATATTTTATTCTTACATTAAAATTATAAATACTTCTTCTACACCATCTTTTTTATTTTACGCCTCCCATGTTAAAATTAGACTCACTAATAAAAATATTATATCATCGCCCTTGATTAACAACTACAACTGTCTTGCCGCTAGAGCTCTAGAGGTCTGTTGCCAACTTCGTCTGAGTGAACTTCTCCGCCGTCGCGCCCGCCTTAACCCTAGTCACCGCGCATTCAGTGTGGCCGCAGGCTAAGAGTTAAAAAACAAAAAAGAATGATAATCTTTAGTTCATTTCTTTTTTGTGTAGGTTTATTTTTTCAATTAGGTACTTTATTTCGTAAGTACCTAGTTAGTTAACACCATATATTCCCTTGGTTTAAAAAATCTCAAAAGAGATACCTACACGTCAGCTAGGTCTTTACAATTAGGTTAGGTTATTCGATATTTCTAAAACTATCAGAATTTTGAAACTTAATATTAGATTGATTGCTAAACTCAAAAAAATAATAAATCTACCTTCAGGCCGAAGGATAAAACTAAAGTTTCCAAATCTACTACGGAACCCTAAAAAGGAAAGTGTGTAGGTACATATTCCTCTAGTATTTTCTTTTATCGATTAGATACAATTAAATAAACTATTTTATTGCCCATTGGATAAACGGATGTGCATCCGGAATGTTCCTCAAGGTATTCCTCTATAACTGTTGGTCGTAGTTGAAAATAATCTTTCCTTTATACTTCAAATAGATAAACATCTCAGTCTAGCAGTGTCCACGATCGCTGTAAAGCGATCGCGTTCGGCACATCAGGGTAATAAAAATCTTAATATTTTATATAAATATTTTTCAATACTCATACTTTAATTTATATATAAT
>DVXP01003635.1:0-11107 GCA_018235645.1 Junonia grisea
TAAAGAACTCTTAAATTCTGAACTCATAAAAATGTGCTATTTAAGACGTCACATTAGGACTTCTATAAGGGGTCGTTGAAAAGACTACTTAATGAAATCATTATGATTTGGATGCTGACTGGGAAATTACAACAAACAAATTTAAAAACCGTAAAACAGGGATTGCCCTGAACAAAATAAAACGAATTATACAAGATAAAATTTCCAACCAGCTATTTGTTCTTCGGGAACTAATACTCCAATGTCCAGTGCAATTTTAAAAATTTCTAATGGCATAATACTAATTTCAGCACCTGTATCTAGTTTACATTTAACTGAAAAAATCTTAATATTTATGTCCTCGTATAAATAATTTTTACTAACATTTATAATTGATTTTACTTTAGCCATATTACAATAGACCGTATACTTATCATCTGCGCTAGATTTATAAGACTCATTTTAACACTTGTTGCACTTTGCTACGCACCTTACAGCACGTATGTAAAGCTAGAAAGGTCAAGTCAGCAGAATCACTCGTTTTATATATCAAAATTTAGTGCTCAAATAGCTGCCGGTGTAGCTAAATTTTTTTGAAAAATATTGTTTTTTAATTTTTTTTCATCGAATTCTGCTAACAATGCCAGCAGCATTATTAGCTAGAAAAAATATCTACAATGAATATTACTGGAATTGAAATACATCACTATTTAGTGCTCAATTAGTGCTCTCGCTGTAGTCAAAGGTGTTTGAAAAATATTGTTTTTATTTTTTACTTTTTGCTAACTTAACAATGCCAGCAGTTTTAGCTATAAAAAATCTACAATAAGTATTACTGGAATTGAAATACGTCACTAGTTACGGCTCATTAAGTGCTGCAGGTTTAGCCAAGAAGTTAGAAAATAAAATAAAATAGAATAAAACAAGAACAAATTTTATTTTTAAAATAAATGTTATAATAATAATTTTTTCACAGCATATAACATTAGTGGTATTTGGACACGTAAATTGTTTTTAACAATTTTTTCTTTTCTCTTTTCATTATCATATGTTACCCACCCATTCCTTCTTTTGCAAACTGCAACATAATGACCTATAGGTTTCCAGTCTGTGTAGTTTTCATCATTTTCTTTATCTTCTTTCTTTATCACACTTGTTGGTGGATAATAATTGACTATTCCAACAAGTTTCATGGTTTTTGAATCAGTCGGACACGTAAATTGACTTGGAATTTGCTGTAAATGTTTTTTACAGCCGCTCCGTTTTTTTGATAGGGTTTAAAAAATACCAAATCTCCTGAAAATGTTTTGGGTGATTGTAAAGAAAATTTGAAACTGAAATAAATTTTAAAAAAGGAAAATCTAATAAATACCTATTTTTACATCTTCTCTTTTCGTATATTCATTACAGTTAACCCCATTGCATTGATAAGATCGGAATATAAAATCTTCAAAAGCATTTGTAAAGTTTTCAAACGAATCATCTCTGATCGATAAGGTAACGGCACTTAATTCCGCGGTATTCGAAAAGTGGCACCTATTTCCGAGGTATTCAAAAAAACAGCTTAATCTATAAATTTATAACTTTAATTAATTCTACAAAGGCTTAATATGAAAGTATTTTCTTGAAAATAAAACAATTACTCGGAAAATTATCGGTTAAATAATCGAAATATTAATATTTATTCAATAATCGAGCGGCTATTTTGTTCTATGCATACATTTTTAGTGTTCCGTTGTGAAAACGGAACCCTTATAATGTCGCCATGTCCGTCTGTCTGTCTGTCTGTTTGTCCGCGACTTTGCTCCGAGGTCCTTAATACTAGAAAGCTGGAATTCGGCATGAGTATACATATGAATCACGCCGAAAAAGTCGTAAAATAAAATCTTAAAAAATATTTTTTGCTGAGGTGTCTCCTCTATATGTAAAGTGAAATATGAAGTTTCAAAGTGTATTTCTCCCTTATTAAAGGCACTAAAAATTATGAAAAGGTAAATTTACTTAAAATATAGCCTATATTAGTCAAGAAAAATTCTAATCGTGAAGGAATTTATGAAATCGGTCCAGTAGTTTCATACAAACAAATCTTTGCCCTTTATTATATCAGTATGTATATAGAGGTAGATAATGGAGTGTTCTTCTGACTCACTGTACAAAATGGCTTATCATCATCATCAATCTTCAAACGTTTCTCAGAGGTTTTTCAAAGTAAATTATATATTTTATATAAAAGAAAATAAAGTGAAGGTAATATAATTATTTGAAACTAAAGTTTTTTTGAGTGCTCCTTAAAGCTTTATTTTTACCTTACTATTTACTTTTTATCCATTTACTTTATGTGACTGTTTCATATAAGGAGGCACTTTAGTGATATTATGTTCCACGATTAATTTTGGTCTTTGATAAAAGCTACAAAAAAAAATCTATTTCATTTAAGTAAAAAGAAAGGAAAATTATACATATAAAATGATCCAATTTAACTTTAAATACTTTCCAATATTGTCCAGTATAATATGGAGCAGGTTTCACTGTGTCCCTCTGGATAGTATAGTTATATTCGATTTACACTTTACACCAGCGTATTTTTTAAATAGCGTTTAAATAGCAATTCGTTTTCGAAATCGATGTGGTTCCGAGTATTGAATTTAATTCCGAAGCTTGTGGTGTAGCTGTTATTGCCGATAAAAATGTTTTTGTTTGTTTGTTTGTCCGAAAAATTGCAGTGAAACTGACGACCTTTCTGGTGTAGTAGTGTTGAAGGGTTCGATTCCCCCGCAGCGCGAACATTTGTATTTATACAAACATTAGTCCTCCCATCTGGACGTTTATCCTTGGAACGGTGGAAAGACCTAATCCCACCGTGCCTCGACAAGAACGTAAAGTACCGGTTGTAATAACAATACTATGTATGTAAATATTATAGTCTACATCATTATTGGCTAGCTCTATATTCCAGGGTTGAGACAACAATCGCTCTGCATAAAAATCAGTAATACCCCATTTTTATTTATCGTGTGTCAGATCCGGACATTAATCTCCTGTCAAAACCTAGGCTCGAAGAAGGCTCTAATTAAAGCCCAGGAAAAAAAGAATAATTGTGTCAAAACTATTGCGGGCTTATAATAAGACGTCTAAATAAAGCTTCTACTGAAGAAAATTAAGTAAAATAAAAACTGTAACTCGACTACGGAAAATAATAAATCAAGTAAATATTATTCTTGCCTAAAATAATTATGTAACAACTACGAGTGTTTATTACTTCGATTATTCAGTCCTGTAAAATAGCCGGGGTCGTATGAAACTTTTTCTTTGAATTTATTTCTTATTTATATCAAATTTCTAGAAAATATCTGGAAGAGATGCTTAGCTCAGCTATAAAGCCTGATGTACTACAGTATAATGAACGACGCAGATATTCGTAGTAATATACAGGTTTTTAGGCTATAAAGATAATATGGGAATAAAATAGCAGAGGTAATTGATGTTCAATGTCTACGTCGGTTTTAGCTTATAATTGGAAAAAGTTAGTATAAAACATTTCTACATGACTATTACACATAAAATAAAAGATGATAATATAAAGGATTTCATAAAAGCATTGGCAGATAAAAGGCTTAAAAGTAAAATGTGAAATAACAATCGTATGGGTCTTTTTGTTCACTTCTTACGATTCTATTTTTCTTACTGTCTTATGAAGGTCTCTATTTTATGTGTTTTTTTTTTATTCCTTAGAAGATATATTGACAAACTTTCTGACTGAATATTTGATGTAATATTGCCTGAAACGGTTTATATACTTAAAAAGTATGGAAATAAATCCCTCTTGGTAAAAATCGATCGCAAACACATACAAGAACACATAGAAACTCACACGTTCTTTCCGAACAACAAACTCACACACACACAAATACACGACATATGCATGCAGACGTATGCATAATCACACACAAACGTGCGCGTTCGTAAATGATCGTTGGAAGTTACCAGTATCAGCCGATGCAGCCCCGTTGTAGTTATAATATATCAAACAGTGATAATGAACCACGGCCCTATGGCCTTTTGTCTATACAACAAGAAAAACAAAAAAACACACACACACACACACACAAACATAAACCTGTAAATATAACCAATATCGACGACCATTGAATCGAATTATCCTAATTGTTTAATATTGGAACTGGCAATGTATGTGTTCCCGATTTATCACAAACACCAGTGACGTGGGTTAGGTTGCGGTCAAAGGTCTCCACAAAGCCATGTACCTAGATACGTTTACAAATCAAACCCATTCAAAGTTTGGAATAGTCTTGATTGTATTAGTGTATTGCTTTTAAGTTACGAGAAAATGAATAAAGAAAAATAACACATAAACACAATAAAATATTTAAAAATGAATGTGTTTGTATTTTTGTGATGTAAAAATAAAAATCCTAATATGATAAGTGAAGATATTTGTTTCTTATTACGTTTCATCGCTTCTGCGTGACATTTGTCTCAAGAAGAGGCACGCGTCATTTTTATAATAAAGAAAAAATAATGTCTGAAAGAGTATGATATGATGAAACAAAATAGTATATTAGTAACCGAGGGATGAAAAGGGAATATTTTCTTCACCCACCCACCAAACACCCGTCGGCGCTATGTCGGGGCTAAATATCTATTATTCTAGCGGCAAGATACGATGGCCATTTTGACACATTGAAAAAGTGATGGGAAATGTAAATTTACTATCGAAGACAAATAACCAAATGTTTATTTTTTTAAGTAACTATTTTAAGTTATTGTTGCAAATAATTAAAAAATTTAATAAAACTAAAATATAAATGTTTACTTAATATATTTTCATGAACTAAATATTGAAATGTGAATGAAATTACATATTTTATATGCAAACAAGAAAAAAATACTACAGAAAGAAACCAAAAAGGCATTACCGCGAGTTTTTCGGGGGTATACCTAGTAAGTAGTTGTGCTGGCAGCGATTCTCTGTGACAATCATATTACATAGATTTCAATTTTAAAATTTTTCAATCTTGCAAACAAATGCTGAGTTGTGGGATAAATAAGTACACCAATAATATTTATAATCTTATAAAATAAAAAAATAAGTTCTCGTGACCCTAATATATAGAGTTTAGAAATCAAATCATATCAATAAATTGTATGAATAACTTCACATCACTATTGACAATAAAGAACAGCAATTTGCTCCATCAAATTTAATATAAATTTATATGAAATTTCATAGCGGGTAAATGTCAAAACAGCCATCATAGCGTGCTGCTACTACAGTACTTTTTGACTGTTGTATACATACAACTAACAGTATAAATTTAGCTACCACCTAACAGATAAACAATTTAATTATGATTAGTTTTCATGCACTGCGATGTGTAATACCTCATACATAGAAGGTTACTTCCTTCCTTTCTTTTCATAGTCATTGTTTCTTTATATTAGTTAATTTGAGTTTGTCATGTCATTTCCACATGAAGTTACTTAGTTGAAATGAATATATGGGGCTGCAAAAGCAACAATGGTCTTACATCTCAAATGCTATCTTTGCACATAAATGATTATAATGTGTTTATTGAATTGCAACTTTTTTTAAAAATTGAGATCTACAACAGTTAGATATTTGTATACCTCAAAATAGGCCATTGTTGCTTTCGCAGCCTCATATCTTGAAGAATTGCTAAGTAACTTATGGTTGCTCTCTAAAATAATTTCAGTTCAATTGTAAACACAGTCTATCTTTCATAGTTTCAGTATCTTTTCCTAAAATTAGGTACTATATAAAATTAGAGGCAATCTACTTATTTACAAATAACTCACACAAGAAATAAGATTATTAAAACAATAAAGATCTCAATTTTGATAAATACTTTCTTCACAGGTAACCGGTGGATTGTATCTATCTGGTCGGCGACACCGCATAAGCAGCCACCTCTCGACTTCACCGAACTTGAGAGCCAGTACCAACAGGTTCAATACGTCCACCCTTTCCACAGTGACGATTACCACGAAGTCCACAGATCAGTCACTACGTCCATATCCCGACAACCACTCACAACCTCCCAAGAGTACCTAGAACTGCATAAGCGAGAAAGCGACATATAAAATGGCATTTCTAATGATGTACCCCGCTATCGCCATATTAGCCATGTTCGTTCTCTTGATTATAATCCTGATGCTAAGATTCGGGGCCCGCTGGTGTAAGCTAAGACATAACACATTCGCAGATCAGGAATATTGGAATGAGGATGAGGCTTACGAACAGAAGGTGTCTTACGCCTAATATAATTTGACTTTTTGATAAACACTTCCGTCCATTTTTGTCTGATTTTTTTTAGGTTAGGATATGTCTAAGTACTAGTTTGTAAGTTACAGAAGTTTTTGTAGTAGATTAGAGTAGGCAGCACAAAGTTCACAGTGTTATTTGAATACATGCAATTTTAAGATAAATGACAATTATTAGATATGTATTCATTTTAATTTGTTCAATATGAATTGATGTACTGTTACAATTATATATATATATATACACAATTGAATTATGTACTATACATTATGTACCGATTGGTATGAATAAACGTTTTTATATTTTTTATTTTGTTTGTTTTCATTTACACCCTACACAACCCTACAAAGATTTGAATTTTTCATCTAAATACACTATTTTAATAACAAAAAATTCTTATGTATGTATGTATGTATGTAAGAAATAAATTCAAGAACTATTAGACTAATGTCAAAAAAATCATTTACCATCAGATGCTACATTATTGCTGTTTAACAAAGACTCTTTTGAATATTTTTTAATATATGGAGCACTACTCTTCTGATTAAACATGAATACTTAGTGAATATTTCAAATAATAAATTGAATAAGATTTTTTAAATCGATTTTCTGAAGAAGCTAAATAGTGATGAACTATTATAATATAGATTTTTTTAAATATAAACGTGAAAAATTAACTCTTGTAAAGCTAGGAAATGTTTTAGTTGGGGTTAGTGTCAGGTGGCTTCAAGTTTTCAATAATGTGTATTCAAAGCAATTATTCTACCATTCAAGAGCTTTCATTACTTTTGAAACAATTCAATAATTGTAATTAACATTTAAGAAATCTGTCTTCATTTAGACTTCTTAAATGTCTATCAGAAGTACAAAACATGATTATTGTACTTATCGTTAATAAACAGTACTTTCAAAAGGAAGAAATAAAACGACAAAAATATAAAAACACTTGTTTTATTTTATTTAAATTAATTATACCACTCCATAAACAATTTTATAAATCTTATGTAATGCGACAATTAAATAATGGTAGGTAGGTACATAAAAATTAGTCGCGAATGTATCATTGTTACAGAAATGACCAATCCCTTCGTGTTTATTGCTGTCAGTTAATCCGTCGCTTGTACTGTCGGTATTGCTCGTTCAAACATTTCTACCGCTTCAATAATATATCTATTTACGACATTTCAAATACTACATAAGTTGATGTTTTAATTATAGTACCTATTTAGCCCACTCTCCCCTTTTGGGGTCGTTCAAGTAGACGTTACGTAACATTTCACCAAAATTTTTAGGTGAAATTGGTCACTAAAATAATTTTCGATACCATTTTCATCTAAAAATCACAATTATGTCGTTACGTAACGCGTTGTTGTTATACCTCCCGGCCCCATAACGCACCGTAACGTTTTACAAGACCCTCCCCTTCCATAACATTTAATAAAATCGGAAACTAGAATAGACTAGATTTTAATCTTTTATTTCATAAGAAAATTATTTACAAAGTTTACAAGCTCTTTATATTAATAACGGCAATAATATATTAATATACAATACTATACTTATGTTAAGTAACTATTTAAAAACAATACCAAGAATTTGTTTCTACATAACTCAACGAATATTAATCGATCAATTGTGTATAAATTACTAAACATACAAATACAAACTTAATATATTATTTTATATTTTGTTATATTTAATATCGCTCTAAAGACAAATTTTACACCATTAAAGCTAAAAATCCATCAAGCCTTTAGCTGCACAGCGCGCCAAAAAAATAAACACATACTCGCAAAACATAACCCTCCCACTGCCGGATGGAGACCAGTTCTAACCCCATTTAATGAACATATCAAAAGGAAATTAGTTATAAACTTAACAAGCTGTTATACACAGATAAACGGCGATAAAAATGCAAACTCGTAAAGGCATTATCTCCACTGAACGATCGTCGGGATGTGTCTATTAAATCATGGCGCGGCACTCGTAATGAATTACTGCCTTCCTAACGGCCACTAAACGGCCGGAATTATGACAGATTGGTTTACATAAATTATATTTAAATATATGTATTTTTTTATTGCTGAAAAATTTCCCGCGACTTCGTGTATTTTGCACACAAACGTATTTATTTATTTAATGATAAAATTGGTGAAATTTCTTCGTAGTGGATATTTATAAGGACAGCTATCAAATTTTTGACAATGGTTCAGCCAAGATCAGCTAAATTAGCCAATACTGCAATAATGAAATAAGTCACTGTTATTCAATAAATTAGAGCATTGGCGCCCCCGAGGCTTTGACCTAATAGTCAATTGATGGAATGATAAATAATATCAAAATATATAATTAAACGATTTTAGTATGTATTGTTTAGACGACAGGTATCATAAATAATACCAACATGGAATAATTTATAGTTTGTAGATATATAACCGTTTAAAGCTAGACTATCGCCAGGATGTCTAATACGTCATTATGCGGCAATCTCTATAGTTTACTGCCTTCCTGTACGTGGCCATAGCATTAGCGGATTTTAAACTTATAAAATATAAATTAAATGGATTCATTCACGTAGGTCATAACAAATAGGTCGAACAAGGGTGATAAATATTTATAAAAGTATACAACGACAGTTTTAACAACATTTTAAAATTCTTTTGTTCATATGAATGAATAATGAATTAATGAATAATGAATTTAACCGAAATATGTCTATAATCTATTTTATTACTATAAATAGGAAAAATTAAGCGCGAGCGATACTGTGAAATAAACAAGGCGGTGCTTTACCGAAACTATTCCAAATTGTCTCAATGCCAATGGTTAAAATTGACTTACGGGAAGTCAAAATGGATATTTTAAATGAAATCTAGACACTATTTTTACGAATACGCATTGGTTCCTGAAAATACATACATACAATAGAATAAAAAGAACTTTTCCTTCAGAATCGTCTCCGTTCAACGAGATGATTTATAAAGATGTCAGTGTCACGCGTCACGGGCTGGCAGGTCCATTTTAAATATCAGCCCCGTATTGATTTACGACATCTTATTTATAATTTACGGTTCACGCTCGATCACGAGACTTTCGTTTATTGTGAAACGTTTCGCTAATTGCGTTCGGCGATTGTGATTTTAATTATTTTATTTTGGATCGTTAATTTCTTAATTGTGACATTAAAAAATAATTGTGTACTTAGGAACGCATTGGTTTAATACCTTCTTGGTAAATATGTGTTATGGTTTAATATTTATTGGATTCATTTTCTGATTCGTTTAAGAATTTTCCGCTTGGCCTTTTTCATATTTCTTTATTATTCTTTAGTATTCTACGTCGTATCTAACGGGTTAATTTTTACATAGAGCGATTGTTAGCTAATCTTATATTTGAATACACAGAGCTATCCTGACCTTTTAGAGCCAGTCATTAAATTTAAAAGAGCATAATTTTTGTACTAAGAGTAAGATCAGTAAGTATAGAGTTATAACAAATATGATTAAAAACAAAACGTGCTCAATTAAGCACAGCAAAGAGACATATAAGTACAGAAACTTAGAAATATATGTATAAATACAAATATCTATCACTGAGCCGCAATCGAAATTGCGACAATTGGCGTCAAAGGTCACATTTGTCGCTAACCGAACCGCCATTTATCGCCATCGTTATCGCTTCATCTGAAAGCCTTTTACACACAACACTAGCTAATGTTCCAGTAACAATAGAGTATTGTCTACACTACATTTTTTCATGCCCACAACCAATTATAAAGCTAAGTGCCGCACCGACCGTCGGAGGTGACGAATGACGCGCCACCGTTCCAAAACGGTTATGCATCGGTATTCGGTAGGGATGTCATGGAGATTCGTAACTGTAGCCGATACTATCTGATATCCGAAATAAAAATCTATCCGTAACCGTAACCGAATCCGTAATAAATTTAGAATAATTTCGCACAATGGTTAAGACTAAACGAAACGCGTTATGACAGGTTTTTGTTATTAACAACTTATATAAATGATTATTTATTATTGCCAAAAATATACACACTTGTATTTTACATTTAAATCTACTTAAAATCCAAATATCCGGAGCCGAAACCATCCGAAACTGCTGCATTTGAAACCGGTATAACATTATTCTTATATCCGTATCCGAAATTTCGTATCCGTAACATCCCTAACCGGTATTCGGGAACCGAATGCTCTCATGTTAAGTGACAATACTATTTATACTATCGACCAGAAACCGATGAACTCTCGTCGTGTCACAATTTTAACGTTTTACGACGTACGAAAAGTGTCTTTTTAAACTGGTCCCGTTTTATTTCTAGTGCGCTAATGACCGATGCGTCAGACGGCTTTTTTTAATACAATCGGTCGCGAACAATAAACATTTGTTTAACTAATGGATGTATTAACACGGTTATGTTTTTCTAGACGGATTAAGGAATTCCGAATATTGCATAAGTGTTAAAGAATCTCTCTTCTTCTAAAGTCTTATTTTTTTTTTATTTTTATTGAATAAATTTTTTCACACGCGTTTTTGTTTCATTCATATCCATCAGGTATATCTACTGTAAGTAACGTAACATTGAGAGTTTCATCTTGTTGCATTAAATACCAAGTAATACGCAGGTACATATTATAGATATTATTAATTAATAAAAGTAACTTTGATCTTAACCCATCAGATAACTAATATTTCGTTGCCTTTGCCGTTTTGCCGTTAAAAAAACTAAAAAAACACGCTTAGTCCGAAAGAGTAAGCCCGAAACTGCAGTCATTCGCAGATCGCGCGCTAGCTCTGTCTCTTTCA
>DVXP01003636.1:0-11107 GCA_018235645.1 Junonia grisea
AAATTGCTGAATAGACCAATTCTGAGGAGCTCAATATATTTTTATTGTTATGTATGGAATAAAATTTAGGTCAAAATAAGTTTTCGTCACTGTTCACGTCTTCATATAAGCATGTATCGTAATTCGTAGCATAATGGCCTCCACAGATGACACAATATAGTTTAATTTGAAAATGTAGTTATTATCAATTAATTGTCCTGACATGTTCTGTGTACTTAGGCCATAATGTAATTACAGTATCAATTTTTTAACGATATAGGCAACTTTTATATTTTAAGTAACAATATTCTGCTATAACCAAACCATCATTTATATCATTATTATAACGCGTGTTTGTCAACATAACAATATTTGTATAAACTCAATGTAGCCCACAAATAAAATAAGTTTACCCGGAGATGAGTGTGGGGAGAGTGAAGTGCCACTTCTGGTCGGTGTGTTGGTAGAGGGGAGCGCGAGCCCTCACACCGCTCGCTGTTGGTCTCTCTTTCGGTTCTTTAGACAGCATTAGCTTTAGCACCTCCGTCTGGGAATTATTCAATTTAATTAATACGTAAAGTATGTTTCGAAAATGTAATATTACGTGCTGATCGGGATTAATATGACTTTTAATTGAATGTACTACGATTGCTAGTTGGTATTGTTTAAGACACAGAAACGTTACAATTACGAATATCACTAACACTGGTCAGAACTGTTGTGATTTGGTATGAAATTATATGGTATAATAATTTGGTATTTTTTTTACTACAATATAAATATATTATATACGTCACTATATAAATTGTTATAATCTCGCTAAACAAAAGTTTTTATATAAATATGCGTCAATATCAGAAGATACAAAATAGACACAAAACAAAAAATACCAACCACAAAAATAAACATAAAAAATTATCACATTAATTAAAAAAAATCTTACCTCATTAGGATAATTCTGTTCGAAGTTGCTCGGGTATTGTCCGTTCCTGGCCCCCATGAGGCAAGCGACCCTCTCCGACTCAGTATTGAAGGGGTGTAATAATTCGAATAGGACCAGTCCTAGGGAATAAATGTCCACCTTGTAGCTGTAGGGTTGGCCAAGCAACTGCTCTGGAGACATGTATAGATGTGTACCTGTTAGGACAGAAAATTATAATAAATCGATATTCTAAAAAATACGAAATTTCCCTGTGTGTGTTATAAACATAACAGTATATATTCTAAATCTTAAAACAAATTAATAAGGTTAATTTTGGGCATAATGCAATGTAAAACCTATAGATAGAACTCAGTGTTCGGGACCTTAACATCACTCCATTAGACACATTTGACATATCATACAGTTCGACGACGCTCATGACAGACGTCCGTATTGGCCATATGGATGTTTGTCGTGGTCTGGGTGCTTGTGTTGTGTGCGTGTTCCGGACTCCCGACACAAGATCCAATGATCTTACTAGGTGAGTGTGAAGCGTTTATAAATATCTTATCTTAAACAAGACAATACTAACCCACTCTATGCGTGTGTCTGGCGGTGACATCCAGTTCCTCAGCGGGCCCGTCCTGCGAATGCTCCGTCATGGCGGTGACGAGGCCGAAGTCCCCCACTTTAACTTTACCGCAGGGGGCAAAGAATATGTTGCTGGGCTTGAGGTCGCGGTGTATGAGCCCTGCGAGGTGCACGTATTCGACCGCGGATACTATCTGACTGAAGAGGGTTGTCACCTGGTGGTAGGATAACGTCTGGTGTCGCTATTGTCTGTTTGTAACTTATTTTGACTTATATAGGACTTACAATTCTATCCTTTAAAAAAAAACAACAAGCCTTATTGCACGACTTTTGCATGAATAAATTAGTAATAATATGAATAATTTCGGTTGGCTTTTTATTAAAAAGTTCTGTAAGCTGTCATGTTGTTTAAAATTTAATATATCGCCTATATAAACTTAGGGTACCTACTAAAACTATTTTTACTACTTGTAAACTCTGTACCATACATTGACATAATTAAACTGGATTCGTAAAAATAAATTAAATTTCATCACTAAAGTAAAATTGTTGGTAAAATGAACATAAATTACATCGCACTCATTATTACAAGCTTTTACTTTTTAAATGTTAATATTAACACAAATTTACCATTTACCATCAAAACTCTTATTACCTAACCACCAACCATTTTAACAAATAATTAATTCATACCTGTTCCCGACTCCTAGACTCCCAGGTGCGATGGCTTCTCAACCAGTCGTGCAAACTGTCTCTCCTACACAGCTGCATTTGAATGTAGAGGTACATTTTAGAGCCCCCGTCTTCGGGCGTGCGAACACACATGTCCAATGACCAGTGCCTCGTGTGGCCTTTCTGTAATATTAGAAATGTTTATAAGGTAGTCCTAAGGCTAAGAATTGTGGGTATAATTATTAGTTTATAGTATGGAATGTGACAATGTTACGTTCAAACTATTTCACGTTAATTTATAACATTTCAATTTCGACAAAATTTTAACAAGACCACATTATTTAATGTTATTGAAAGGTGGATGAAGAAAAGTAATTCACAACATATGTACAATATTATCATTTTGGTAATAGGTAAGTTTATTGAAAAATAGCAGCCACCATATAAATTAAAATCAAAACCGACAAATGTATAAAGGAATTCAAGATCACTAAAATTCTTTTACCTTTAACTACTCACTATAGTTATAAAAACATAAATAAACACAAAATCTAACTTAAAGACACTGTTCACGAAAAACTCACCTTTTTCTTCTTACTATAACTTTGGCTATCCTTAAAAGTATCACATTCTTTGACTTTTTCAAGCACCTTGTTCGACACATCCCGTCTAGCCTCTGACAAGCCGCTAGAATGTTCTGCAGTATTAGCGAACATTATGAAGGAATCGTCGTTATCCCCACTGCCAGGTTTAGACAGGGTGCTTGGCGTGACGTCACTGTGTTTAGGGGTCTCTGACGTCATGTGGGGGTCCTTGGACGCATCCTCGTCGAATATAATGCTGAATGAGTCGTTGCAACTTAGTGATCTGAAAAGAAAATTGTGATATAATTGGGTCTTTAAAAATCATTGTTGGGAATATTTTGTTATAGAAATTTATTGTATTACGCTTCGAAAAGACATGGAATTTTGTAACAAAACATAACATTCGTATTCATTATTCTAATAGTGATGAATACGAATGTTATGCTATCATTTAATAAATAATTAACCCCTGTTAAAAATGTTTCGGTAATAAATCACTGTTAAAAGCAAAGCTCAAAATCAAAGCTTAAAATAAATAAATCAAAACATTTCCCTTACCTATGCCGCCTAGGCTCGGACAGTTTCTTCTCATAGTCGAGCGCGTCGATACAGTCGTCGATGGACTTGTGCAAGTTCAACATGACGCTGTCGCCCTTGGAGGGGGATTTCTTAGCGACGGGCGTGAGGGGGGCGGGGGACGTGTAGTCTTCAGACATCGCCACCGACATGCCGCCTAGTTCCCTGTAATGAAATGGACATGTTATTGTGAATGGGCTATTGTGATCTATGGCTAGATAAATGTTGAAGTTAAATATAGGATGGAAGGGACAGCGACTCGTAATTCACGAAACGCTGTGCGTATATTAAGCGCTTGATGTTTTTACATAATAGAGTATAGTAGATTATGGCAAAATATATTACATTTTAGCATATTAGTGTACAGTATAGTATAATATAGTATAGAAGAGATCACCTCCGACCTTCAACCGCTCTGGTATAGTGGTGCTGAATGTGACATTAACGCCGGCGGTTGCGGGTTGGATTCCCGTTCGGGGTGGATGATTGTATTTGTCTTTGTGGGTCTTCTCACCTAACCCAGTGTTGTGTAGTATAATACAGTAGTGGCTACCTCATCCAGTACCTCTCCTCGAGCCACGCGTTGAAGTAGCGCACTATGTGCTCGTGTTCTAACTCAGTGTAGTGTAGTGTAGTGTAGTGTAGTATAACACAGTAGTGGTTACCTCATCCAGTAGGCGTCGCGCTGCTCCTGCCAGTGCGGCGGCGGCTCCTCGAGCCACGCGTTGAAGTAGCGCACTATGTGCTCGTGTTCTAACTTGGCCAACGCTCGCACTTCACGCAAAACACGCTCTCGCTTGGATTCCCTGGACAAAGGTGTAAGAAACATGAGTGACGTGGTTCCTTCATTATTCAGCCATCAACATTTTGTGAATCAAATATGTACATACATATTTTTAATTCAACGTAGTAATTTATAATGCGATGAAATGTGTTTCTCAGTACTTAAATTAGGAAAAAATAGTAAAACAATGTTCTCATAACTATAGTTTGACCACAACCGCTGTGCCGCGCGTTAGGAAACCGGAACGAGGGGAGGATATTTTAAATTAAAATGAAGCACTTAGCGTCGACGAATAACACACGATCCATATTTTTGTATATTTAATTTACGTGCGTTTAATATAGATATTCCGGTACAATCGACAGTAACCCTTAGGGGTTGACGGCCTACCCTAAGTGGTAACTACTGACGAATCGGAGCAACCGATACTCTCCCTGTCTTACATAGGCGCGGTACAGCGGTTGTGGTCAGACTATTATGCAAGTTGACTAAGACCACACAATACCAGATATTTTATACCGTCTTTATCTAAAAAGTAACTCGTACATTACATGAATTATCGGAAATATAGCTTACCGTTTCGGCAACGTGATCCTCTTAACAGCGTACGAACAGTGATCAATATTATTTCTCGCTTCGAACACAACACCAAAACCACCTTTACCCAGACACTGCAACGGAGTGAAATCATTCTCATATCTCCCCGAATACTCCGTATTATTATTCGAAGGCGGCCTTTCATAGTGACGTTCCACGACAATGTATTCTTGATTCATCGGCAAAGGGGTAGGAGGCCTTAACTTTGGGGCGAAGAATCTTGGCCATATCATCAGGTTCATTAATAGGGCGGAGCTGATGGCGATTAATAGGACTTCCTTCCACCAGAACCATAGAGAATAGACGTGAACGTGCACATGGTGGTGGTTTGGTTGGTCGTCACTATTGTTGGGTAGGACTATGTCCGGACCTTCTATGGAATCTTCGGTGACTTGAACCGCTTGGTCGCATGTGTCTTGGAGGTAGAGGAAGAAGCCGTGGTTTTCTGTAATGATTTAAATCAAATAATTTTTATCATGGCGACAGATTATACTGGTTTTCTTAGATAAATAATTGCGGATATCAAGTTATCAACCACAAATAATTTGTTCATGTAAGAGTTCGCTGTAGTTTTATTAAAAAAAAAACTAAAGAATGGTTGTCGGCAAATCGGTTAACGGACGACTTTACGTAATAACATTATAAGAATACGTTGATGAAAAACTACATATTTTTATGGATCCCAATCGTCGTTTTCTCTCACTTATTTTGCGCTCTCGCTTGCACGCCCAGTTCAGGTGGAACGTGACAATGACTCATACTTTTTCGTTGATGCAACCAACTTCTATTACTAGCTAAATCTTTTTAAACTAGAAAATTTAAGTTTTGTCCTCATACTTTCCAATCTAAATAGAATTAAAATAACTAACCTGTCTTCCCCGCGTTTCCATGAAGAGTAATCACAGCTAAAGTCTTCGGATCATCGACTGGTGGAGACAAAGCTGTACTACCATCAGATATTAGAGGCCTCGACTGTTTTAGCTTCCAAGGCACTGGTTTAGTTGCCACTGCTGTTTCGATTTTCTGCGCGTATAGCGAACTCTCTTGGATGTATAGCTGGAAGAGGAGTCTTTCTTAATGTTTAGTTTTTGTTTAAAGTACTAAAAAGATAACTTTACAAAATATATTGTTCTTTTTTTAATCTGTATAATAAAGTAATTTAAACATAAGAAGGTCTGTGGAATGATGAATTGGTATATTGGTTAATTTTTTTTTTCTGTATTTTTTTAAACTGAAAACTTCAGCGGCGTTGGGTTCTTTTTGGTAGGAGACAATAGGCTTGCGTTACCAAAATGCTCATGACTGGCGCACGCGCAGTGTGCTATGCGCTTTAGACAATTTTGATATAAGTGAAATTCCGTGCGTTGATGATACCAACACGCTTATAACATCTTTTAAGTTTTATAAGTTTTTTTTTTTCAGTTTTTACTCATATACAGTCACTATGATAGTCATTTTTTTACTGTCAAAATCTGTAATTTTAAATACGAAATTACCTGTGTGTTATGAACTCCTAGATACAGCGAGGGCGCAGTTTGTGTGTTCGAGTCGGCTAAAGCTTGTGCAGCTTCCCATAATACGTCCATATTTTCTAGAGAACCGTCTTGGAGCCTCCACATTCCAGCCACAGGCGCCTCGAGCTAAAAACAAAGAAATTGTTGATATCAGCTGTTATGGATCTACGTACCCGTAATCGTAACCGAAACTATAGGATAATTTCGGTTCATTTTTATAACCGATTGGAAAAAATATAAAAAATAGATTATGTAGTAGTATGTTCCTTATGTATTGTACTTGTAGCTGTAGTGTATATGCATTCTAGTTGCACCTGTATTTATGCTGTATTGCGTCTGGCGAGGCTCAGAGTTAGCTGGTGTTCTGCTACGCTGAAGTTCCATCTATATGGAATTGATGGTAATTTATATACACTTTATGCTGCCGTAGCAACGAATCTGGTGAGAGCCACGACGCCTTTGGGCAGCGCACTTGTGACAACTCAGCTAGCTGGTGTTCCACCTGTATATTATGGGTGGTAGTTTAACATAAGGTGACTATGTTGCCATAACAATGCATCTGGCGAGCGTACAGCGACGACGCCTTCAGGCAGTGCCACGCCAACTCGCAACGGTCGCTGAGTACATGCTGCGCCTAGACACTCGCGCCGGCTTAATGCTAGCTGGTGTACCTTATGCTACCATAACAGTTCGTCAGGCGAGGCTCAGAGCCAGCTAGTGTTCTGCTAGAAATTCCATTTGTATGGGATAGGTTGTAGTTTATGGTTACCTTATGTTGCCACAGAAAAGCGCCTGGCGAGCGTACAGCGACGACGCCTTCAGGCAGTACCACGCCAACTCGCAACGGTCGCTGAGTACATGCTGCGCCTAGACACTCGCGCCGGCTTTGTGCTAGCTAGTATTCTACTAGAAGTTCCATCTATACCGTACTTATATCATCTCCATATAGTTATCAACGCGTCTGGTGAGGCTCGGGGCTATCTGGTATTCTGCTAGTAGTTCCATCTGTATGTGATAGATGGTAATTAATTGTTACCTTGTGTTGCCACAACAGTGCATCTGGCGAGCGTACAGCAACGACGCCTTCTGGCAGCGCCACGCCCACTCGTAGAGGACGTTGAGCACGCGCGGCGCCTAGACACTCGCGCCGGCTCAAAGCGAGTTGATGCTCTGCTACGCTGAAGTTCCATCTGGATAGAAGATATAGGTAGTAAAGTTAATTCGAAATGCGAAAGAGTTCCATTGACTTCTCAGAAGTGTACACATGCATGTTTAAATAGTTTTATTTTCAAAGTACCACAATTAATACCAATAATTTGGAAGATGCCACAAAGATGGATCCAATTTTCAATGCTTTCGGAAAACTTTCCAGGCTAAACTGCCAAATTATGAGGACTGGATTACAAGGAGATACATGACAAAGTCTAAATAAATAATTAAATAGATATTTTCGAATATTAATATAAAGAATTTATTTTAGCTAATTAAATTGTTTCGAAATGGAAATCGGAAATTGGAAGTTGAAATCAGTCTAGAAAAATTTATTTCGAATTATGAAGTAGACTGAGATCGTGAAAAAAAAATTAAATGAACTTTTTCAATAATACCTATTTATTAAAAAAAAAAATTAGTAAAGTAAAGGAAATTAATTTTATTTTATCTTGCGAATGCAATGTTTATAATTAACAATAGATGCCCACCCGCATCGTTACGTGTTGCACGTCCTTCACTATTGATATTTTTGAACGGTGTCTATTTCAAAACTCCAATATTAACCGCACTTCACCACCCGCAAATGTGACGGCCATAAATAATAAAAGCACAACCACTTTGAAAGATTTGAATATTAATTTGTTAGATTGTACCAAAAGTACCAAATTTAAGACTATCGACATGAAAAATACGATATCTTTACTACCATAATGTACTAATGTGTAAAACTGCATAAAAAACAGTAGATAAATTAAGAGAACAGACAGACAGACAGACATGGAATGTTGTTTCATTTTATGTAGAGAATATGTGTCAAAGAATATGTAATATTTTTATCAACTAAGTAAATAAAAGATAATATATAAAAGTTGATAAATATATTTTGACTTTTACTTTAACCTTGACCCTAATACAACTTTGTCAAAGCAATAAATTAAAGCGCGCAAATAAATCTCCTTATCAATGTTAAGAGATTGACTAAATCCAGACAGAATTAATTTTGACGCATTGAAAACATCACACGTTATCAAAATAATGAAAAACAAATTGATATTTTAATTGAAAACGATTTGATTCCATAATAAAAATTATGTTTATACCATCCAACTTCAAAAAGTATATTCTCGTTACTGCTGATATATTTTTTTTATAAATGTATGTCTGCTCATATTTTTTTTAGTTGTAAACCAATTTCAATAATTCTATTTTTATATTTTTAGATATATGTCCAAAAAAGTCATCATACAAATTACATCGACATCAATGCAGTAATTTTATTTATGCAAATAAAATAAAGAAGCAATACTTGGAGATCATGATTCCCAGTAACATCCATTAAAAACAACTGCTTTTTTTCTATGCAAGCCCAATTATCAAGTAGTATTTCTACTTACTTCTCAGTCCCAGAACGTGGGTCCAATGCCCTCACAGTGTTGGAGTGCCGTCTTAGCACAATGATGTCCCGTCCAGCGGTGGCCGTCTGCTGCTCACTGTTGCAGCCACTCGAGGAGCACTCGTATATCACACTGCCTGTGTGGGCGTCCAGCCCTATCCAGAGCGTTTCACGGGCACCTGACAGTGAGGATAAAATGATAATGTTCTTAAATGAAAGTTAAATATTACATAGCATTATGTAGTAGTATTTTCCGGGAAAAATATCTTATTTTTTGGGCTTCTTTAAAGCTGTAAAACTCATTTAATAATATGACAAATCTCTTACAGGTGAGTTTCTAGGGTATTGAGTGCGGATGGTGGTACTTATAAAAAGGTTGGTTAATATAATTAATATTTATTAAATTACAATTCGGAATACCTTAGCATAACCTTTATATTCCTTTAACTTAGTACACCATTGTACATATATAACCAGAGCAATGCCCAGACTGACAAATAGTTAAGAGAGTAGAATAAAATAAAGATATTATAATGCAAGTTGGTCTACTAATGCATACACATGTCGCATATTTCCATAATTATAAGGGCTGAATTAAAAGTATATTTTCCAAATTAATGTGAGAAAGAATACATTTTAAGAAAGAGATGATGAATTTCTATCAAACATAAGTCTCCGTAATACTGAAATTTTACATATTTATTTACAATTAAGGAAATGTCTAGACTGTTCTCAAACAATCAAAATCAATGCAAATGCATGGACAAAAGATAATATTAAATATGATAAATAACGTAATCAGTATATGTGATTGCCATTTGTATTTTGATTGTACAACTTTAAATATTTTATACATGGTACAATAATTTAATCAATGAGTATATTTAAAAGATAAGATAAGAAAGGTAAATATGACTAAAGTTAATTAGACAAGTCACTTATTAGTTGAAAGATATCATCGAGTTATCAAATAAAGGAGCTGTTTTATGTTTGTACTTGTATAAAAATAAATAATACTTAAGTTTTCATAGATAATAATATAATCCATTTCAACTAAAAGTTTTTTTTATCTATCAAGGAAGAAAACATCTTCAGAGATAGATCATCTGATTCACCAGTCAAATCAAATCACTACTCATCATCTTCATAAATATTGTAATTCAACAGTTAAGTTTACATTTATAATAAATAAATATGTGATTGCTTTTAGTATCACGGAAGAATTTAAGCACCAAAGACAAGCCACCACAATACGAGAAAGAAAGGATATGAAAATTCTGTCTAGTCTTTCATCACACTTCAAATATTTACAATGAATTGCATTCCACACAAGACTATACATCGTGATCTGCTTTTCACACAATTGTTTGCAGAATTGTATGCAATTACATACAGATATTGCTATCTTTGGTATCATAGCCCAGTCAAATGTTTCAGAGCATTAAATTTTACCATTAAACAGAAATTAATCTTATTAATATTATAAAGATGAAAGACTTAGTTGTCCAAACTTCTGTCTGTTGTACTTTCAAGGCAATTGAAGGCTGTCATTTGTCATGGTTTGAAATAATATATTCTAAAAATTCAGTTTTCAGCATTCACATCACCATCAATGTAGAAGGAAGACACTGGAAGCAAGTACAATAATATGTTTAATGACAACTTACCAGCTATAACAAGATCTTCGGAATATTTAAAGGAGGATGACAGTAACTGTTCAGCATCAAAGGGCAAAGGCTCAATGGCATCTCCACTCAAACTGAATAGCGTCCCACGTAGAGACGGTACTAGCCGAACCCATTTGCCGCCAGATGTGAGCTACAACAACAGGAACATTTTAAATATAATAATATTATGTAACTTAGAACATTGTGACAAATTTTGGCCTTTTATTTGTTTTCATAGACTTAACAATGGTTATCATTTTATGTTTGGTAGTGTGGTAAAAGAACATTGTGATGAAATCGTTATATGTTCAGGGAAATTCTGTCATATGTATATCAGCAGCAGCGGATACAGTAAACTAACTTTTTCTCCTTAATAGGTGAGGAGACCTTTGTTCAGCAAACTTTTGCAGTCCTTAATTACAAATGTAATGTAGGTATGAAAATATTTAGCAAACTTATTATTCATATATTAATAACTGAAGTAAAAAAAAACGTAACACAGCCTGTATATATCCCACTGCTGGGCATAGGCCTCTTCTCCTATTAGGGAGCAGGTATGGAGCTTAATCCACCACGCTGCTGCACTGCGGATTGGTGCATATACATGTGTCAGAAT
>DVXP01003637.1:0-11106 GCA_018235645.1 Junonia grisea
CGAAACGGCGGGACCGATTTTGATGTAACATGTCTAAGAACCACCGCTAGAAAACGCTGCGCTCTTTAAAAAAAAAAAAAAAAAAAAAAAACTAGATCCAAATTGGTTCACCCGCTTAGGTGCTACGGTGCCACAGACTGACACACAGACAAACATAGCGATCAAACTTATAACACCTCTCTTTTTTGGTCGGGGGTTAAAAATCTGTACCTATACCAGCGTTCTGGCCATTTTTCTACGTCCAACTAGAATATCTGCATCCGATGCAAAGCCATTAGGATCGTCCAGATGCTAAATTGTATTTTAAAATATATCCAAAGCAAGTACCTCATATTTGACCGCATGTCTAAGGCATGCACAGGCTCTTTGTATTACCAAGGGCTAAAGCTAAACTATTTTTAATCCCTCTTAGGAACATAGTATTTAGTTTTCCAAAAATTCTGATATAAAATTTCCTTACTAACTGCATAAAACAAACTTTAGTATAATTAATAAATATCTGTGTCACAATAACATAAAACTGTGACAAAAGTTTTCAAAGTAAATCGCAACTGAATATATTTCAGAAGTTGTAATACAATTGGAATAATATCTACTTTACATTTCTTATTTAGTATTCATCTGAACAACTTTAATAATCTGGTTAGATCCGGAATAAAGCAGTACTCACAATTTCATTCAATAAACCAGTGAAAAGCGAGAATTCGAGCATCTAGAGTTCCGTAGTTTTGCCAAACTTACACTTAACCGGTTTTTATTTTAATATCTTCTATAATAAAACATGTCTGAGATAACTCAATTGGACATAATTTTCCATAACACGACACACGACACGACACGAATTAGGATGAGATAAAATTACTTTAATTCTACAAAAGGTCATTTATAATATTGAACTCTACTTACAGTTTAAACACTGTAAATACGGTACATAAGCTTTCTATCTATTTTTCATCATTAATATTCATCCGAATAACCGGAATAATCCTGTTAAATCCAGAATAGTGCATTCACAATTCCATACAAAAACTATTCTCGTTCGAGGACTGCTATCGTTATCGAGTACAAGAGATAAGTGAATCTATTAATATTCATAGGCCAGCTACAAGTATAGACGTTGACCTGTTCGTTGCAAATGTCACTGCTAAGGTCGATCGATTAAACTCTTTTACAGCTGATTATAAAAACTAATAGGGAAAGTTCAACTGTATAACTCGTGGAACTCGACTGTGTTTAGTTGATTCGGAGAATTTTATGAAGATGGCGCTACGTGTTATTTCTAAAGACCAGTATGTACCTCTTTAGATTTATTTATAGAGGTACAAGCAGATCGTTTTAAATCTAACTATATCAATTAGATACTCAAAAACGGTTCACAATTATTAAATAGAAAAACGTAAGAATATTATTCAACAATTACTTATTATTTAGTACACGTAGAAGCAATCCACAGTTGTGGTAAATTGAAAAGTAAGTTAACCACTTCAAACACTTATTCGCATTGAAGTAACTGCATTAATTGCTGTTAGATTATAATTAATGCCCCGCAACAGCTATCTGCGCTTTTTATTTCCAATACTCATATTTTCTAGTATCTACGAACGTGGAATGCAAATGCAATTGAGCCTTGGCTTTGACTTCGCTCGTCTCTCGTATATTAATTAGTTAATTTCGCGTTGAGCATACGGTTTCCGGATCGCAGTAGACTATGCCATTACCAATTATAAGTTTAATATGTGAGTGGAATCGTAATAAGAATTTGTGAGGAAATTCACACAAAATTAGGTGAAACGCAAGAAATAGTTTTACTTATTAACTCCTTGCGCAAAGGTACTGTTAGTAGGTGGGTATTACCGTATAATAAACATATTCGATTCGCTAATAAAAGCAGTGAGATCTGCTCCAATATCAAACTCTTTAAAGATTTCTGTTATTTTTATTAATTTCGAAAACTTACTATTTATTAAGCGAAATTCAACATAATGTCATTATTTATATTTACATAATTTTTATTATTTATGCAGTACAAACATTCACAAAAACTCATTTAAATGTGAGTCTAAAAGTTTCCTCAACCTCATTGTGAGACTTCTCAGAACGTAATGCACGGTAAAATATAAATCCACCAGCGGTTCGCAAGATGCTCCAACAAAATATGGTTTATTTAAAGTACGATGGGTATTTATTTGTACCTGGAAATATGTTTCGCCAGCGCACCATAAACTCCGGTGAGCATTTCGTGAATGGTTCGCGATAAGCAAATGGTACGTTTGGTGCATTCCGCGATTTAATGTCGCCTGTTCTAATCGTTATTAAGTGCATCCCACCTTCCCGTATTCTATTTAGATAAGGCGGATATGTTTTGCGTTTTGTGCACAATGTTTTTACCTTTTAACTTTGAATGGATGAGTTCCCGTACTATTTTCATTTAGATGTATTGTAATGCGAAGCGGTATTTTTCTTCATTGTAGCCGTATTAATTTAATTTGGAAATTTTGCTTAAGATTTTAATCAGATCTTCATTAAAAACTTTCGCCCTTTAAAATGAAATCATTTTACAGAAATGGCATCAGCCATTGTGTTTCTGTCATTAACATATTTCTTTAATAACATTTATTATTACTAAACAGATTTATGTATTTTTCTGTAGATGTATTTTTATTTTTTCAATAAAATGTTACAGTTTATAGGAATCGTTCGCTTATTCAATCCATTACGTAATATTATTTGAGGTGTCGTTCGTATTGTCAAGAAAATCTTAGTAACGCTCTCATTCTCAGCCCTCTGTTGGCCATCCTTTTCAATATACTTAAGAAATGGAATCGAGGCGGCCTCGTCGTCTAACGTCTTCTACGTAACCGGTCCCTTAAGCCTTGATCACACGTTACAAGTACAGTCGCGAGACAGCAGACTGGACCGAGCGAGTTAAGGTTTTTGTCGAGTCTCTCCATATTAATGTCAATACGCTGTCATTAAATAAGTTTATTTAATTATTAGGATTAGAGAAAAAATAATTTAAACATATTGTAAGTCCTATTAAGTTCAAAAATGAATAAAAAAATTAGAATTAATATTTTAATTACAGACGTTTTTATTTTCAAATTTTGTATTACTACAACAATACAGCCTCAAACAATATAGCACCATAATTGTGCTCCTTCTTGACATCAACATCGCGTCACTAGGCAACACTTCAAATCACGAAATACCGCGTGTCATTACACAGCAACTAGGCCGAGTTGCTTGTCTTGTTGAAAAGTTGTTTCACCACTGTACTCGCCACGTGTGATCGAGGCATTATTTGCTTCTTGGAGAAAACGCGGTTATAATGCGCCTTTTTCTTTGGCATCCTCTAGAGATACGTAAATTCAGTATATCGGGTGGCCGATTTATTTCATGGTTTCCAATATTGTACCGCCGTCCTTCGATGTATTGTGTTATGCGTCAGAGGGACATTGTGCGGTGCCAACGTACATGGACAATAATTTAAGACGGTTCTATTGAATTTGCTCGGCTATCTCGATACTAATCTCTATATATAGGTCGCTTGTATGACGTACGGCGTAAATGGAAATTTATATGAATTGCCCTAATACGATTTGTGATATGATACTTTGAAGCGATTTGGAAAGTGGTTTCGAATGCATTGTATTTAATTTGCTGAAGTACTGAAATTGTATGTAGTTTTTATAGATGTAATGGGTCTTTGTTTTTAGGGTTGAGTTATTGAAATGTTTTCAATGGGAATCGATGTTATTGGAAAATAGTATTGAAATGAAACTGTTAATTGAATGTGTATTGATACTAACATTTAATCTAATATCTTTAATAATAAAAGTTTAATGGTAAAAATTTAATGTTATTTAAAAAAAAATTCACAATTAAACTTTGTGGTTCCTTTTTTTAGTTTTGTGTGCGAATACTAAAGTTATTAACAAATTTTTATTCAAATTTTTATTTGTTTTAACAAAATTGTTTCAAAAACTTTCCTAGAACATACAGCATAACGTTACAACAAAAATATTCAAAGTGAATCCTGCAGTGTACCTAATAACATAATAAAATTATATTCTGTAAACAACAAATTCACGGAACCGTTATCTTCCGCAGTTTTTCAAACTGGATTATAACGCCTTTGTGTACACGACGTAATTAAAGTTTGCCCCGGACCAATTTTCTGGGAAAATAATTAAAACTTCAAACGAAACTTTCACACTAAACTCGAACGTTACTCATTCAATATTAAATCTTTCACTCTCTGACGCGCACAATTATGCGCATAAATTTCTTGAAAAATTAGTTTAATAACGGCTGAATAATTCGATCAAGCACTAATTAAATATTTTAAGTAACTTTCACTGCGGGAGAACTTACACACAGTTACGTGTATCCAGACATAAACCTACAATTATTAATTTTTTGTAAGAGAATTAAGTTTTGGTGAGAGAGAAAGTCTTTAGTATTTTGTATAAACCTTTCCACTTTTCATTATTTTTTATACTAGCAACAACGCAAACGTAACTTACCTATTTGTGGCTTCTCCTGTTTGGACTGAAAATGTTCATGGATGATCATTAACACCAATTGACCAGTAAGGTCTTTTTCCCGCTATTAAATTAAAAGAAGCATTTAAGTCCATTGCCGCCATTCTTAAACCGAATGTGATTGTACGAGATTTAACGGTAGCTTAAAGTTAAGTGTCGTTTGGGTGTTTGACCGTAATAAATGATACCATTTCTCTTCAATAGAAGAGACTGTTCTGAAGAAGGGTTCGGAACTTTATCCACGGACATTGCCAGTTGGCGGATATCCATGTCTGGGAATTTCAACCGAGACCGAATTTATGATGTTCGCGTTTATTACAGACCTCAAAATGTTTTGTAATATGAACAAGCTAGGAGATATGAAATCTTTATAGAATAGTTGAGTTTTGTGTTGGAATGTGTAATAGTGAATCTAACATATCATATAGCAGTAGTCAACTAACTATAATGAATTAGTTATCCTCGTCTGTCGGGTTGCCTGTAAGAGATCGCTTTTAGTGATAAGGCCGCCCTTGCCTTCAATTTTTTTGTACTGAACCATTTATATGTACTGTTATTTCATATGATATTGAGTGCAATAAAGTTTTTTATCTATCTATCTATCTATGAATTAGTAACTAAATTAGCCTAAGGCGATGAACGTTGTTCTATTATGGGTTGGATAGGTATAGGTGTCAACAGTTTTTCCGACATTTTTGTGAGTAAATTTTCTTATCATGTTTAGTTGATCGATAATTCAAGTGTATTCATATTTGAAGACGCAAAGAGTAACCGCAATTTTGACCCGTGACCATTAATTAAAATCTACGACCCTATCCACTTATCTATCATTGCAACCTATTCCATTAATACAAATAAATGTGGAAAACTAAAACCTCGTTTAATTTTATGACTAACATTTCACAATTATCTATTAATACTGTAATGGGAGATCTGAATTATTCCTCGCCCACGGAATTGCTATTTAGCGGAGAAATGTTGTTAGAATTCTTGCTGGTATTACGCGAGAAAGTTGTTTGTACATTAATTTACCTCTGTTTATATAAATATTTGAGAAACAATATTTTGTTATTTATACTTGAATTGCTTTCGCTCGTGTACTTCTTTGGTATTTTAAGAAGTACTGCTGGTTAAGTAATTGAATTTATAAGCAGTTTGGTATCTTGTATTGGTTTTTAATTATCGGTAATGAAGTAATGCAATTTAAAATAGCTAATCTTTACAAGCATTAATACTACCTTTTATACTTTGCTACATGTCCAATTTAATTGGAAGCTATTGCTCACTACGTGGAATTAATAGATACTACACTGCCTAGTAGCTAACAAACTACATCGCCGTCAGTCGATCACATGACGAGCTCTACATTCCACAATCCCTAATAGAATAGTATTCCTATCCTCGTACATGGTAACGTCTAAAGCCGTCGATGGTTAGATCCAAAGCCGCCTGTAGTACCGTCTATTCTGTAAGCCTACAAAGTAAATATTATCCTAGCCCGTTTTCTGTAGCTTCTCGAATCTATCTTCGGCTTGTTCAATTGGATTTAGCTTATAGAAATAGGTACTCTAAACATGAAAGATTTTCCTCGAGAATGTTTTTAGTTTTTAACATCATGGAACCTTTTCTCTCTCGCTCGCTCGAATATTTCGCTCTCTACAATATGAGACGTTTTTTCAAATGATACAAACGCTATACGGAGTGTCACAGAAAGTGTGAATCAAATCGAACAGGGGTGAAAGGGAGGTCATTTGCTGTCTTCTGACCCCAAAAGTTGTTATCCGATTTTTTTGTACTTTAAAAGTTATATCGATTTTAGTATTTTTTCAAAATCTTGCATAGAGTTCCACAAAAATGTTAACAAAACTGTGACGGTTACAGGCTTAATTTTTTTTTAGAAACCTTGGCAAATAGCTTGTCTATACTTGAGTACTGCTATTTTTTGGTTGGCGTACGTGTATCAAAAAACTTTCTGGGACACCTGTATTAGTAACTACTTACATTTTTCGGAGTGATACTAAGTATATTGTTTATACGAACGACACATATTCATATTAAAAAATTACCATTTATTATATAGCTTCAATAGCATCAATTATAACATTTGATATGTTGACAATAAAATAAACTGTCTACGAGATCTCTTAAATAAGACTAATATATCCCAAACAAATGAAGATACACAACACATAATGTAATAAGTTACTATAATAAATCTTATTAATATAGCTTAAGATGGTATCAATAATGGATGCTCTCCAGCATCAAGATAACCAAACCGCGTCCGTTCATCTGCCAGCGTCTAGAACAAATTGTTTCAATATTTATTACCGGCAATACATTCAACTTCGGTGGTTTGTCCGACCTTCTCGTAATGGAGTGGTTTCCTAGAAAAATATTTATCTTTGATCATTGAACGTTATTAGTTGTTGCAGTTTGATTTATTTCGATCTGGCCTGTTGTTTTAGTTGGTAGAAACAACAATTAATTTTCCTTTATTAGGTGTCGATATAGTTTCGTACAAATTGTTTGTCGTAAAGTATGATAAAGCGTTTTCGGTTAGATCTTTTTATCATATTTATAGGAATCTTCATAGTATTTATCTTCACTTTCCACATCAAAATAAATTATCTTAAAGCACGATTCACGTTACACCGTGCCGCGGCCGGGCCGGGGCCCGCACGGGGCACGCTCGAATATAATGGATATACTTTTGTATAAAGTAATTCATGTCTGACCGTGGTTGGGCCGTGTGCCACCGGGACGGTCTTACATGAATTATCGCAATGTTTAACCGTGCCTCGTCCGAGCTCCGGCCGGAGCACGGCCTTCTTTAACCGTCAATTGGCTGGCTTTAACCTTTAATTAAAATTAAAATTAAATTCAATTCACTCGATAATAAAAATATCCATTTAATATTTTCTTCACGTCAAGTATCTCTTCACCTTTTTCACCTTATTTGAATTTCTAAGTTCAACAATAAGAAATTGTCGTATATGAGGTGGGTGATGTTATAAAAAGGGCCAGCGAATACCCCGAAAATTCTGGAAAGTTTTCTCAAGTACAAAGGCCTTAGCTACAAGTTTCACAATGGCCAATCCTGCAGTGTCTAACAAGACGTACTGTAAAGGGTCCTTATTACCTTTATTGGGGGCATAATTTACCTCCGACGTGAGAGCAACGTTTCCTCCTTGACTTCCTAAAGTATTAACATTTAGTTACAAGTGACTGTAAATTTCACTTTAAGCTCAATTATACTGTTGTATCTCGTGTAATTGTTTCGTTTGATAATCAATTATTTATTTTATAAGTTCTATTTCCACGTTATATTTACGTTAAGTATTCATTTAAAAAAAAAGAGCGATACGTATAAAATCAGTTCAAAAGTTTGCGTATCAATCACATTTAAATCAAGTCCAGTAAAATAAAACAATGTTAGTCAGTAAATATAGGCAAAATCAATACTTGTAAAAAAAACAAGTCTCGCCATGTATTTCTTCTACCATAAAAATCGTAATAATGATCTAGCAGCCCCAAGTCGATTAATTTACTATGACCCTACTGAGACACTATCTGACTTGGCGATCGCACTAAAAAAACTTTATAAAATCCCAGATTTTATAAAGTGAGACTTTCTGGAGACACTTTTTATAAAGTGTTTATGTATTTCTACAAAAATATAATGATAATAATGTCGCCGACTATGTCTTTTTTTTTATACTTCAAGCCCAGAAACGCTGTTCCAGTTAATAGCCCATAGCGTTTATTTAGGATCAAAAGAAAAATGTGTTGTAATTTTTTATTCTATTGACCTCTTTTCCCGTCGTTTGATCCTGTTCTTCATTTGTGGATAATTTGTTAGAGGATTACTGTTCCGGGAACTGGTCGCCGAAGTTTTAATACCGTTAATCCTATCCAATGCGTTTATCAAGATTAAATGTTTTAATTACAGCCTTTTAAGCACTAGGGACATGTGATAATTGCTTCTTTTGTACAAAGTGAATTTGGTCTTTTAACCATTGAATATTGTTTTTTTGGCTTGCAATCAAAATCAAAATTTGTAACAAGTTTCGCCGTGTAGGTCTTCTATCGTAAAAAGCAGGGAGATCTAGTAACAGGTAACACGAAGTCGCTTAATTTACTCAAACCCTATTTAGGATACTTTCTGACCTGGCGATCGCGTAAAAACAACATGCACTGCCGTGCCCTAGATTTTAGTACTAAAATATATCGGTAAATATTTACTTATTGGTTCATTGTAAACCGTATGTATACATTTTTTCTTCCATGTGGTTATGACTCTTGCCAATATATATAAGTAATTCACGTACATTATAAAAAATATTTAAATAACCTTCTGAAAGGCTTCAATGGTGTAACCAAAATTAGAACGAACATAACTAATCCGACCTGTACTAGAAAGTCATGTTCTATTCTTCTTCTATTCAGTAATCTGGCAAAGTCATCAAGCCTGCCTACGTCGATAACCGCGCCATTGATCCCATTGACTACAGATATTTGTGTTGGCCATGTAGCCTCTTCATAATGCCTCGACGTTGAGCCATCTGTCCCGATTGTTATTGCAAACTCGATTATAGGCAAATTAGGTCAAATGGCAATTGTTCTATGGAAAAACAGATCTAGAGCTGCCTGGTTCTAAGTCAGACCTTAATTCGAAATCGGATTTACAATTACGTCCCGTTTTCGTTCTATCCTTAGAAACGATTTTTTAAAATAAATAGCACATGGCACTATTTCAATAATCTATATAATAATAATGCACTTTTATGTTTGGATTAATTGTGTCATGTCAATACAATTTGTTTATAAAATATATCGTAAAAGTTTTATCGAAGTTCTGATGTTAAACAGTTTCTATTTCCCGTATTTTCCGTTACACTAATCATGCCAGTAGATACGAAAGTAAGACTCATCAAGTGTCAGAAACAAAGGGATCAAGGTATGTCATGCATGCGAGGCGTAAAATCAAAGATTGAATCTGGAACGGCGTCATTGTCTGGGTATGTCAGGACGCAACTCGACACTGCCTAGAAATTGCGGAGACGTGACTGAGAGGTCGATTTTTATACAAGACTCGATGGCACAATTTGGAACAATCTAGAACGATTTTACTGCTCCGTTCTCTTGGCAATTGTATATTTATTCCACCTCAGGGAAAATGTAGTAAATTGTCCGTTACGGTCGCAGTTCGTCGGGACCTACATTTTTAATTGTATCTGTTTGTATAAAATAAATTGTGTTCGTTTCACGGAGATTTATTAATACTTTGATTTATTATGAATTTTACGTTGATTTTCATTTATTTTAAATTGTTGGTTGTCGACTAATATTTCGGGACACACAAAATTGTTATGCAATTTCATTATAGTTAAAAATTAATGTTAAATGCACAAACAATATTATTGTCAGTTAAATCGAAAATGCAAAGTACTAATACATACAAATAATAATAATTGGCCGCACCCCTCGTATATTGAAATTATATTTAAAAATAAATTTTTGGATTCTTAAACATCGAAATAGCGATTTATTTTTCTATTAAAAAGAAATAGTTCACCGAATTTTCTGGCGAAAAATAATATTATTATAAATTACCGATCAAAATACCTGACATTCACTTCCGTGGTTTTTAGAATTTTTTAATGTTGGTAGATTACAGAAACCTCGCTTCATCCATCATCGTGTCGAATTGTTTTGTTTAGCATAGAATGTCCACGGACGACCTTATTTTTCTCTCTTGGATAACGAGTAAGTTGCCTCGGGATAAAATAGTAATTTATCTTTGCCTTAAATGTAGTCGCCACGACAGGGTAGATTGCTGCGAATAGAAATCTTGAGAAAAGTTTTGATTTACCGCTGTTTCTTATATGTAACGAAGAAATGGTCTGAATATTCAGATGACCTTGAATTTCTCAGACCAAATGCACTACAAGGGACTTGACATTGCAACTATGTCGTTGTACATATTAAAATGTGGAGCTCAAAGCTTTTGCTGAATGCAAAACCTAAGAGGCCTCGAAAAGACACGAAGTACGCTCAGAAATCGTGTCAAAATTACGCTTCGAATCAACTTTTTAACAAATTTATAAACGAGCCTTTAGAACGTTAAAAATAAAGTGCCGAGATACCGGCGAGAAATGTTTTTACTTAGTTGAAACTTCGGCAGTTTGTATAAATAAACCCATCGCTAAATAAAGTTGAGCAATCTTCAGATATCTAAGGACATCGGATGTCCGTCAGTCGGAAGTCTCTTACAAGGATGACGAAGGTTTTCCGCCTACAAATAAGTTGCCTAGGACGTAATGCAATAAGTTATATATAGCTCTCCTTGAAAGTATTGTATTTCTTAAGTGATGTACGATCTCAAAGAAGGCAAACTTAAAAAACACAACTTTTACCTGACAATTAAATCATTGAGATTGTCAATATAATTGTAAATCATTGAGTTGATTCTCAACTGACCGTTGTAGAGGCAACATCTCCTGAGGATGCTCCGGTGTCGGAGTGAAACGCACGTAGAGTGTCTGTGTGTACATCATAC
>DVXP01003638.1:0-11106 GCA_018235645.1 Junonia grisea
CGGCAATATTAAATTGTAAATAACGTTTGATTTATTTTTTGCATGCTTTAATGATTACCATAAGTCTTCAAATGAGATAAAATAAATAAACAGGAAATTTTAAAATATATATAATATTATAATAGTGTACAACTACCCAAAACCAAAGTCAAGCAAAGTATACCTACATAATACATACACACTACACAGAGTTTCTCTTGCTAGCTCATAGCTGCTTAGGGATAAAATTTTTAGATGTATTTAAAACCTGCAATAAGAATTGTCTATAACTATTTTTCGACTATCCCAAGGGGTAACTGTATAACTACAGTCACACACAAATATTCTAACAACTAAATAAGCCAAATCAACTTATGGCCACCGACATTTAATTAAATAATTTTCTCTTTATCAAAATTCATAATTTGATCACAAATATAGACATGAAAACGTACTCTACAATCAACACATCATTAGCTTTTAGACATAATAATTTAAATATGTAGGTATTTAAAAATCGTTACTAAAACCAAATACGTATTTAAAAATTAATAATCCGCCAATACTACCACCAAACCCACAGTGTAATTAAATAAGTAAAGTGCAAATACGGTGCCGTGTGCGCGGGACCCTAAAAGGGCTTTCCCTACCACCATACTGTTGGCTGTATTTTAGGGTTGAACTGAAAGACCTGGTTTAAATGGATTAAATTTTCGTTTCAATTTCGGATAAATTGGTATTCAGTGTTGTTCATCCTGTAATAATCGGGGTTAACAGAGGATTACTGATGCTAAATATTGGGTTTTGTTTCTTTTTAGTCGACATTATGAAGTTATTATTGTATCGAAACTGAAGTATTTATTAATTAATTACTGATTACACTTATACAATTTAATTATACCTACTATACACAAAAAGCTCTGTAACCCTTCAATAGAAAAACAACAAGTAAGGGCGCTTAAAATATACTTTTATGAATAAATGGGCAAAAAAAAAATTATATTAAATTATTGATTATATCATAGTTTATATATTTGGCTGCAGAAATAACTTTATAATACCTATGTTAACACTAAAACACTGCTAAGAATACTTATTTCAAACAACATTAAACAATAAGAAGGAACTATTGGCAAGGTATAAAACATGAAAGTTGAGGATTATTATATTAAAACATATGGAAAAACAATTTTTATATGACGTCCAAGACTTATTAACATTGAAGTTAAAAAGGGTTATTAAGACCCATGTTTTGGATTGAACATATTCTGGAACGTAAAAAAAAAATTTTAAATATAAACTTGCACATTTGTTGCTTTCGATAAAACCAAATATTTTACTGAAAAAAAATTAGAACAGGTATTTAAGATTCGTAATGCAATATATTGGCTATGTGTATGGTAGCATAATTGGGACAGCAGGACAAAAATGTGGACATTTTCTGAAAATTTTATTAAAAATATTCTTGAATGGACTAGACGAGCAGAAACTGACGAATGATCAGTAAAAATGTATATTTCTGACCATTTGCTAAAATCGGACACAAAATATATGAACATAGGGGAAAAAACAACAGTAAAATCTGACGTAAAGCCCTTTTTACTTATGTCGGAGTGTAGCCATTAGTTGCCAACAATTGCACCATCGTTCCCAACACTACATAGTCAATACATTACATTAAATTATCTTCAATATCAGAAAGTGCAAGTGGCATTATCGCCTTTGTCTAACAACTGTTTAACTAACGCCAGAAATGTAGAATCATTGCTAATACTATAAATATGAAGGTCATCCCGGCGGGGTCGACCGTGTCAGCGCTATTACAGAGGTCGTTGAAGCACTGGCAGACGGTGCCCAAGTGGTCACTGTTGTCATCTCTATAGCACTCCCTTTCGTGACGTACCCAGCCGCATCCACGCGTTACACGGACTTCTGCTTCTCGATGAGAATGGAAAACTGGAACAATAATTGTAAACTAATTTCACATGTGCGATGTAAACACTAAAATCTATAACAATATGATATCATTAGCAAGGAACATTCTTCGGATGGTCATAGGTTATATATAGGTATTTCGATGTGTATGAACATATGTTCGAGAAATATAAAGCAATGTAAATTGTGACAGCTACTGCCAAAGGAGCATTTTTTACCTATTGGTAATCTAGTAATTCTAAACTAATCACCAGGAATATTTTCTACAAAAAGCAACCAAGAACTGGATCTACACCGTATGATCTACGCGTCGCAAAAGCGCGATCCACATGTGTGCGGGAACCTAGATCCCAGACCACAAATTGAAACTCCTTGACCACTATGGATAGACAATCCATTCGTCCTAGTGGTGGTCTTACCGTGGTGGATGGATCGTCCACTTTAGACCTACCTCTTGACACAATAATGTTATTCATATACTTACTGGTCTGAACAATTTTCCTGCAGAAGAAGCTCGGGGCTATTGAACTGGGTATCGCCGTGTCACACCTGACGATAGGTATGAGCCGTGATCGGATCTCGTCTTCATACATGTTGACGTCCAAGCAGGCGGTGTTGTTCGCGCTGTTGCAGTAGTAACAGCTGATGCATGATGCTGGAACGATGTAAATGTAAATGGAAAGATTTGTCACAAATAAACTCAAAATGTATTGGGCGATTTCGAAATTCTTTCACCGTAAAAATGTGTAGCATTTCACCTCAGATTAACCTATATTAAAATGAGGTGTAAAAAATACATAGCCTTGAAATATGTAGCCTATATTTTTTTAACTTTTATAACCATTTCTTGGCAGCGCGAAACCGGAACGGATCTGTTATTATATGTATGTATAAAAGTTCGTCGAACTTTGTCCGATGAGTGATGTTTGTTACCTAGCTTCTAAACGACTAGGCCAATTTAGATGAAATTGTGTATATTTGAGTGGGTTCATGATAGTTTGAAAATTCAATTAGACAGGCTGGACAACGCTGGCACTAAAGGACAACGTTTGCCGAGTCCGCGACCGCGAGTCTATTTATATTTTATTAAAATTAGGTATCAGCCGTACCTTATGATATGATCTGTATTAAGTACTCTCTTTTAAATGATTTTAAATGAAAGTTAACTAAAAAAATGACGGACATAAAAAAAGTGAGTTAACATGACGAAATATTTTTTTAAATTTGTCCTGTGGCAAAGAGGGCCTATACAAAATTGTAGTACATGAGCTTTATAATTAAAAAAATTACGTAAAACATACTTACATTTATACACTAATGATAACAATATCACCAAAGAACAAAAAATTTTAGAAGAATTCATGTCTGAAATCATAAAAAAAAATAAGTTTGATTTTAAAATATTTCAATTATTTTCAAAAATTTTAATTACTGATAAAATAAATTCGAACATCGTAAAGGTGTAACACAAAAGATATTACGAAACAAAAATTATAGAGACATCGTTGAATAAATTGTACACAAAAAAATCGCATTAATTTGCAAGTCTCAAAAATCCCGAAACATTTATACTATAGTTAAAAGAAACGAAACACATTGAATTTCACCACACACATTTTATAATACATCATATTATTATATAACTGATGTGTAAAATATCATTAAATATTGATAACATATTTTACCTAAAACACAATAGCACGGGCAAATTGGACGTAATTTGTTGTTAACTGGTCAACCGTGTATTTTATGTTACTTTATGCTTATGTGTTCATGATACTATTAGAATATACCGCGACTGGACGATCTTGATACTTTATTTTAAAATATATTCTACTGTACTTTAAAATAAAGGTACTTATTAGCCTCGCTGGCTAATATACGTTATTTGTAATAAGTATATTTTTGGGAAAAATTATCATGTTTCATCAAAATCGATGCTCCATCGACTTGGCACTTTCAGATTAAAAGAGATTTCACAAAGTCTCAAAAGTCATCTAATTCCTAGAAATAGGAATTAAACTATAGAGAGTTTTACGGCACATTTTCCAGTAGGTATTTAAATTTTTTGAGTTGAATCCTTTTGTTTCTGGAAGTAACCCACTTATAGTGATAAACAGATTATAATTTATCTTCTATTAATATCTTCTGTGGACGTTGGTTCTAATGTTAATTTATTATTACAACAATAATTTAATTTAAACATCTTAAGAATTGCTATTATTGTAAAAAATTTACAGTACTTAGAAATAGAGTAATATTATTTTCGTTTTTTACAATTACAAATTAATTTATTTTGTGCCAAAGATTAATAATTTATTTCTAAATATTTCTAACTCTCAAGTAGTATTTGATCTCCAAAAGTAATTCTTATCAACTATTGACCTCAGATGACATTAGTATAACGTACATTGATAAACAATACAAGTAATACAACTTATCTCATTAGACTATTTGTTATTACTACTTGATATGTGTAATACGCTTAGCGTATTTCTATAGACTTGTTCTGCATGCGACTTTTTTTGCTGTGAAATTAAAAATATTGAATCCATATGTCAGAAATTGTCAATATAACCGTATTAATATATCTAGATTGTCTGTCCATCCCATTTTAATATGTTTTCAAAGATTTTATGTATTAATACAGTCTTTATATTGTGGATGATTATGTTAATGGATAAACATACTTACTAAATTGCTAAATGTAGAAAACAGGATTTTCTTTGCTTATAGAAAAAATATTACTACTATATAATTGGTGAAATATGTAACCAACGTTTTAATCTTTGAAAGTTTTTTTATCTATCGAACTATATTCACCTAATTCTTGTTTGTAAGTGTATGTAATATCTTATTATTACATAGGCACCTATATTTATTATTTATTACAAAGTGATACGGTTTTAAAATTCTAATTAAAAATATATTATTTTCTGCTTATATGTTTTAATATACACCGTAATCCTTTCTTCCTGTAACCCGATCGCTTGACTTCATTGGGCTTCAGGCCTGTATAGCGAAACCGATAGTTTTGATACTTTTACACGTCTAACATAAAAGTAAAAACAAACACGAAATTATCTTGACTTCCTTCCATGTATAGGGCTTTTTGTAAGCATCCCGAATTTCTTAATATAACAATAGAATGTTGAAACTTTGTATTCGAAAAGGTTTTTTACCACCCTACAACTTACCTTTTTGTTTACCGACATAGGGTCATGGGCTTTCAATTTTCTGAACATTTGCTTTAATAGAAGGATAAAATTTACCTTAAAAAAATCAAATAGATCAAGATATTCTCAAATGATCTTACATTCATACAGTAACTAATGTCCGAAGATTAAATAATCAGTATGACCGTATTTACTAACATTAAATCATTAATTCACCCATTAATTGGCGTCACTCAGTCCACAGTCTGTCAAGCAATAAAATTGGAACTATTGTCATTAGGACTGGAAGGATGAATGTAATTGCCCTTTTACCTTTAATCCGTAAAAAGAGTTTAAATAACCTCAATAGTGTTAAGTGCATTGGACATTACAAGTTAATCGTTCTCAATTAAGACGATACAACTCTTTTCATACAATGTTCCTCGGCTGCTTGGATTGTTAAATTGATATATGAATGTATCTTCAAATCATGTGATGCTGAATAACTTGATGACCTCTTGATCTTATCTTATTTGTTGACTTTATTAAAATCTTTTTCAAATTAAACGTAAACCACCATAATGCCACTAAGAAAAGAAGAGCTTTTACTTCCAGAAACCTCATTCATTTCACCTCACTGCGGATTTACAAATATGTCTCACATTTTTTTCATTTGATAAAAATACCTTTAATGTTTTCCGTTACCACTAAACTCTTGATACACCTTACTATCTAAAGTCTTACCTAATAATGTCCATCTACTGATCTACATTAGAACTCTCAAATAATATAAGTTTTTAAAAGTCGCATTATTCGATAGCCTTCTTTCGAATGTACTATTAATGAGTCCTAACAGCAATGCATTAATTACAATAAAAAGACGGCAATTTATTGCATTAAATACACTTAATTGCAAAGTAACTTGCTATTAGCGAAAGTGGCTTTTATTTAGTTTCGAAGCTCTCGTCCGAGCTTCGAGTGCAAGTGTCCACTAAGTTCCTCTACGGGACAATTAAAAAAACTTAACAAATCAACGTTTTTAAATTTTCGTAAGTAAAATAATTAATAGTATAGAAAAATTGTGACCTTAATTTTCCGAAAAATAAACTACAATAAGTTTATTATTTAAAAAAAAAACATTTATAATATAATAATAATAATAATCATCATCATCATCATTTATTTCAGACCATAATTTACATAGGTCCATATAGTGTTAGTAAAAATAAATTAATTAATCTTATTACCTAAATTGGTTAGTAATTTCACAAAGGCAATTTTACTTAATTATTTATGTATGACAAAAAAAAAATTAAACTAATTTTAAACTATTCTACTGGACTACGTGAAGTTGTATCCAGTGAGCTAGCTATTAACATCCTAAAACTCATTTTTCAATATAGAATGAATTTAAACAAAATGCCAAAAGTGAAGAATAACAACAGAATCCACGATACAACGAAGAGAAAAGATTTCATAACGAGCAGTCAGTATCTAAGGGATTTCTATATAAAGGACTTCAAATACATAAGTCCCGAAGTCCTGCGGAATAAGAATAACGTTAATAAGTCATTCGTGAGATCCGAAGGCGGGTGCACATTGTTCGTGAAGCTGTGGCTGCGAGAAGTATTGAAGGGCTTCAAACAATTCCTATACGAAGGCTCCTTACACGGCGTCAAGTGAGTGATATTAAGGGAGGTTAAGGGAGCGTGAAAATGGTTTCATGCGTCAGATATCTCTTAATTTGTTTGAAACTATTTTGTCTATATATGCGTATTTGATTAAAATATAAATGATTTTTTACACTAATTCGTATCTAGTGATGAAACAGTGAACAAAAATAAACACATTTAATTAGTATAGAATTTCACAAAGCTTTAATGAAATGCACAAATGATCTTCCTTTGTAATCGAGTGATTAAATTATTTTTTCATAAAAATATAAGAAAAAGCAGATCAACTGATGATCACATTCAAAAGAAAAGATCTAGGCTATTCTAAAGTTATTTAGTTATTAATAAATTCCAGGTACATGTTCGAACCTTCCTTCAGTCACAAGGAGCGGGTAACATGGATCATCATTGTGGTCATCAGCATCAGCATTTGCGCCATGAACATCATCCAGCTGGTCAGCAAGTGGACTTCCACGCCGTTTGTCAATGTCATCGACTCCTTGCCGACGCCTATATGGGCTGTTCCCTTCCCCAGTGTCGTGCTGTGCCCTCATTTGCATATCAAGTTGTCTTATGCGAACGTCTCTAATTTAAACGAGTAAGTAAAAGAAAGAAGCAGGTATATCTTCTGCAGGCAGGTGTTAAATAATCGCCCGTGTCCATGGATATTTTTAGTATCAGATGTGCCACAAATTCATTTCCAGATTAAAAATAATAAAGAAAATAGTAAACGTAGTTATATAAACACTTTAGGAAGGGGCAGACTTTCTTATTTTTCATTAATTTGCTTACTTTTTCAACAAGGAAACCAGGAAAGGGGAGATATAATTGTAAGAAATCTGCTTAGGTAATACTTGAGCGGCCCTTAGGAAGTAAGATACAGACTGAGAGAAGGACGCTTTCGGCTCACTTTACGAAGTGCAGCTATATGTATATTACGACTATGTACCTACTTTATTTCGAGCCATTTTTGTAAGTAAGCGGTCCAGCTGTAGTCAAGACGCTATAGCTAGTTTTTACCACAACTATTTCTTTATAATATTGCTATTTCTATAATTTTATTTTTTACAGTATGGAAAGTTTCTTTGCATCTCTAGTCTGTCCTCAAATGAATGAAAGAAAGTACGAAAGAAAAGATCGACTAACCATCGTTGAAAATCAAATGTTGCAAGAGTTTATTTTGAAGGTAAGTTATATTGGTAACATAACTTTCCTTCATACCACAATAATAACCCACCCGTGGATTTGGAGATATATAATTTGAACACAAACCATTAACAGCTTTGAGGGCAAACTTTCGTACATCCTTAGGGGACCTTTACATAGCAGAAAGAATAATGATGATTTATCTTCCTTCTTATTTTGTAATGCGTCTCAGTTTTAAGTAGTCTTTATGTCTAGAGTGTTCTGTATGTCAAATGGAAAATGGTTAAAAAGTATCAGTACAAGTATCTTCTGTAATTTTTACGGGCATAGTTCTGGAAGAAATCTCTTTAAAGAGATAAGATGTCCTTTGTACACAAAATTTCATATAAATGACAGTATTTAGTTTTTAAGGTACATAATAAATAAATAAATAAATAAATAAATCATGCTTTTGTCATTCTAGGGATCTCCAACATGTTCAGACTTGGTGAAGGTGTGTCACTGGCGGTCAGGGTACGACACGGCGTGGTTCAGGAACGACTGCTGCGAGAAGCTGCTCAAGCCCATCTTTACTGACTACGGACTTTGTTACACATTCAACAGTCTGCCGTTAAATGGAATGTAACGTATATAATTATGTAAATAAGAAAATATAAAAATATTTCCTTATTTACTGTGTTTAGTCACTAATACATTTTAATTACTTATACTCAGATAAGGCTGTTTTACGATCGCACTGAATTACCTGAGATAAATCTGAAACTTTTCTTAATACCAATGATAAAAAACACCTTATATTTTTTTCGGAAATTCAAATTCTTTCGCTACTCAGCATACTACCAGTAAATTAATTTGAATGAGTAAAACTACATAGTTGCTAGAAAAAGATTTTTGTCTATAAATTGTAAGATACTGTAGACTACTTTATTTATGACATCAATACGATCAATTTTAACAATTATACAACCTTTGAAAAATTATTTTGTTTATTTCTGTTCAGGACAAATGAAACAGTCGCTTGGCAGAAATCCTTTAATCGCCTCTCCACCTCTGATCCTCTTGAATGGGACCTCGATAGCGGTTATCCAAAGGTTTTTCCTCCAAAACCTGGTACATTACCCTTCAGGGTTATGGCCTCGGGAGAAGTTAATGGTTTGAGTATTGAACTGTACTTGAATACAAGCGAACATCAATATGATTGTGATGGAAATAATGTTGGATTTAATGTAAGTGTATAAAATTAACAAGAATTTGGCTATTGTTTGTCTTTTGATTTTCACTTAGCACGTATGTATGTATCTAAGGTGGTACAAAATTTAGATTTCTGCTTGCTTAGGGGTCGTTCAAGAATTACGTAAAGCAATTTTTGATGAACCCTTATAGGAACGACCACGCGATATTCTGTAGTCAGCTATGACAGTGTTAAATGATTCTTTTGCAAGGTTAATGATGAACGAATGTTGAACTTGTGTTGTATCACTGATGATTATATGTCTAACTAACTAAACAGTAGTCAGTTTTTTACCTATAAACTATATAATCGAGACTATACTTATTTATTGTTGGTACCTACTATTAAGTCATTTTTACTCACTACCATAAGTTAAATTTTCAGGTATTAATCAGTTCACCAACCGATCACGTCTACACAAGTACGATACTACGACTGCCGATGGATCGGATGACGACCATCGAAGTGTCACCCATAACCTACAAGACCGACAGCTCCTTACGAGCCCTGTCACCTGATCAGAGGCAATGCTTCTTCCAGAACGAAAGGCAACTCCAGTATTACGAATATTATACGGATACCAATTGTAAACTGGATCTGAGAATTCGTGAGACCATGAAGCAATGCAGATGCGTGCTATATAATTGGCCAAGTATTTAATTAATTTCTATTAATTTCTATCACATCAAATAGAGATTGTTTTGTTTATTTACATGTTATTATTTACAGGGAAGTACGTTTGGAGCCCAATCTGTTCAACTCAGTTAGATTTCCAATGTGTTGCAGAAGTGAAAGGTATGTTGATTATATTTTTAAATACTTTTTATCAATATTATACAAACCATCAGATTAACTAGTAACTGCCTTCCAAGGACATTTTCATACTCACATGGGCTTATGTTACAAGCTTAAAAAAGAATAAGGCACTAGAAAGTTAGACAGATGGTGAAGGAGTAAAACGCAACTATCGTCAGCCAATCGCAGTCCTGGAGGATAGGCCTCCTAAAGTTTGCGCCAAACATCCCGGTCCTCCGCGACCTCATCTGTAGTTTTGACTAATCCATCATGATTTTCTTTGAAAGTACTTGTCTTCTAACCAATAGGTTCTACTAACATAAATTTTTCATATCTTACTAAAAGCAACAGTAGGCAGTAGGTAAGTAAAATAGGATTTTTGTTGGTCTTCGAAGCAAAGCGAATGATAAAGTGATGACATACCTTTACCTTGGATTAAAACAAAGATTACATTTTATCCCAAAAAAATTCCAAAAAAACAAGATTCACAGTAATATTGGCACTATTATACATATATATTACAGTAAGAGTGGGAGAGCAGCTCATCTACGCGTACTACGCAGACAGCGAAGAGCAACGACAGCCTCACGAAAGCGCTACCTCCTGCTACCCAGCCTGCAATGACATATTATACTCTACACAGGTCTACTATTCGGACCTCATCAGAGATCATAGTGGTGGGAAAATAGATCTACGAAAGGATAAGACGTAAGGAGATTAGCTAATATGTCTATGAAGCTAATTCTCGCATTCAATTTTAATAATTATAGAGCTTACAGTAAACAGTTACAACTTACAAGGAAGGACCACTAGACGGGATTTACCCTTCTTATTATACGAGTTCTTGAATTTGTCTACCTTTATAACATGATTGTGTTTCAATAAAAGACTTCTCCACAGACCACAGAGCATCATAAAAAATTTAATTTGTTAATGTTTGTTTGTATAATAACTAAGTAACCTTATTAGAGACTAAGTAACCATTATAAAGCCGAGATGGCCTAGTGGTGCGAACACGTGGATCTATACCAAAGATCCCGGGTTCAAACCCTGGCTAGCACCGCTGGTTTTTTTCAAGTGCTAAATTTGTTTTCAAATTCCTCTCGAGCTCGGCAGTGAAGAAAAACATCGTGAGGAAACCTGCATGTGCCGGAAGAAATTCTGACACATGTATATCCACCAATCCGCAGTG
>DVXP01003639.1:0-11105 GCA_018235645.1 Junonia grisea
GTGAGGGAAAGGGCGAGGGGGGGATAATCTACACATGACTGCAGTTAAGCGTGTTTTTTTTAGTTTTTTTTTTTAAACTATTATACTATTATTTATACAAATGTAACCAGTGATATAGTGGAGAATTAAATGAGGGAGGAATTAAATGAAGGTGATTCTGTTACATGTGTAGATAATCAGAAGCAGGGAAAAATTATTGGGCACGCTTATGCTCCGCGATCTTATATTTCAAAATACTTTGGGCCATAGATTAAGGCGTAAACATCGTAATTTAATTAAATGAGAATCTAATTTTAATAATGATGATAATGACAATAGTATTGAAGAGTTTGTTGATGTTAACGAGAATGTAAGTTTTTCAGAAAATTTTGTTGAATCAAACATTATAGATTATCAAGATTGTAAACAAAATTTAGAAAACCTCACATTCTCAAGACCTTCTCGAAAAGCAAAGGAAATAGCTAAACAACGCTTAGCTCAAAATGCAAATATGTGTATAAATATTCATTATTGATTATTGTTTTATTTTGTATTTCATTGTTAATTGGTCTCTTTTGCTATCTTAAAACATTATTAAGAAAGGTAGTTAACATAGGATATAAGCTAAATAAGTTTCTGTGTCCAGAAGTTTAGTTATGTTCTACTCTTATTGTGTTTTTGTTCATTTTGTGTTTGTTTAATGTTATTTTCACACTTAAAATATTTTAGGTGGAAGATATTGTAATAATATCTGACAGTTAGAAGAGTAAAGCTAGTTGTCAATGACGAGTTGTTTGATTTTACAACACTTTCAACTAACAAAACAAACAACACGTGTCGCGCTAACCCTGAGCTTGTCAATTGGATGTGCGAGCGTAAACAGGTTTTTTCCAGTTTTCACCGCATGCGCGACAGGTGGCCAGTGGTCACGCACACTAGCATCGCGTACTTGTGGTAGTGCAATCGTTTCACGCGGTTATTTGAAGGACAAAATAGATAAAGTATACAAAACATTCAGAATATACCACACTATTCAAAGAAATAATAAATTATTAAAAAATAAAAATTAATAAATGAAAACTATTAGCGTAAGTAATTTGTAAAGTATTAATATCTATTATAATACTGTCATACTGAATAATAAAACTATTTAATAAATGTTTTGTTTCATTTGTCTTCACCTAATGTGACAACCCTACCAAAATAGGTGACAATTTTTGACGTTCTTAAGAAGCTTTGTCTCTGTATACTATATCTACTCTGTGTTTGAAGCTTTGTTTCTGTACGGTTTATCCACTTATGTATCCTAAATGTCAAAATTTGTTAAGTACAAGCAAGTCAACAGAAGGTTTTCATAATGATATGCTCATATGGAGTCTAGTAAAAGGCAATCGTCTGAGTATCAATAAGGTAGACACTTAAATTAACAGACATGAAAATCCAAATAAGAAACGGAAAGTTTTAGTTACCAACACATTCAATCAACAAATTCAATATATTTTTGTCGTCAGAAATTGTCAATATTAATGGTTTTATCGTGCATTTCATTCGGTATAATATCAACAGTTTGCAGACTTAATGTTTTTTGTTAAGCTGCGTGCGCCAAACTTTTGTCTATTTTTAGTTTTAGCTACTCAACTTTACTTTTATATTGCAATTTTTTTTACTTCGAATAGAAACACATCACCTTAATTAATTTGTAAGAGTAGAAATTGTGCCAGGTTCTGGTATCTTCTAATTACACTAAATTAAAAAGTATAGAGAAGAAGTTGCTTAAATATCTAATGAAATAACTGCGTCTGCAAATAGATGGAGAATATTGCGTAACAAACAAAAACACTATTTGTTAGAATTCTGAGTATAATATTAAATATATGGACGTGTACGTAAAGATATAAAATACAAGGATAAATAGTCTGAATAAAAATACTCATCATAATGACGACGATAACAGTATAAAATACATTTACAGGAAATCAGTCCTTATAACACATGTAATAATACTTAAATTTGCAGTTAAAGTTTATCTACCAAAGGGTATCCTGTCAACGTGCATGGTGCGATGTGTGATAATTTTTGGAAAGTAATTATTGGTTCTGTATGTTATCCATATTTAAATTTTACACTTTTTTTCTCGTTAATCTCGTTTGACATAATCTTATACAAAAATTAATACTAATACGAAGAGTTTTGCCTCCAGCGTGTGTTGGTCTTGGTCCGCCCCGCAGTGGTGGTAAACCGCCGTCGCCTAGCGTCCGATTCTACACGGGTACTCTCCCAAGTAACCGTGACTCGAAGCCCTTCGCCAGTTTTGGAGGCGCTGGCAGAGTAGGACGCCCTTTCCCCGCTTTGACGAAGGGCGCGAGTATGGTCGTAGACTCTGGCGTTTCTTTCCACCAGGATGTAAGGCTTAACACTCAAAAAACTATGAGTTCACAGTTAGTTAACATAGGTAGTGACCTATGTTTATATTAATTAAAGTATTATCTAAATTGTACAATGATGACCACACTGGTGTAGTGGTGCTGAATGCGTTATTAACCCCGGCGGTCGCGGGTTCCATTCCCACTCGGAGCGGATGATTGTATTTGTACAAACATTTGTTAATAGGTCTGCTCTATGTGGGTTTCTCCACCGTGTCTCGTAGATCACGTAAAGCCATCGGTCCTGGTTGTTATCACAAACACCTGATAACGATCATTACTCATAGTAGGTAAGTATTCTAGTCTAAATGGTTACTGGCTTGCCTTCTGGTTTACGGAGGTCAGACGGCAAACGCTCTGCATAAAAATCAGTAACCTGTTAGGCTAGAATAAAGCAGACTCTGGTTAAGTACGGGAAAATACTAGGAAGAAGAGATCTAAATTGTACAATGCGTTTATACATTCCTGTAGCTTAAAAAGCATACCCTATTCACTAGTTTTTAAAGGGCAACAAACATCAGACTAAGTATTCATCATTAAATTTAAACATCAAAAAAAAATTCGCGACCCAGCGGGATTCGAACCCGCACCTTCTGCCTTGCCGGGGCAGGTGCCAGTTGAGCTATGGGTTGCTTCGCACGCTGTGTCGAAATTCTTGATCTGATGATGAGAGACGGAATAATAAATAAACAATTTCAAATAGCATGGTGTCATCTCTCGTCAAAGACTTCATTGTAAAATGAATCTTTGAATGGTTAGGAACTCTGCAAAGATTCCTCCATAGACGGCACCACGGTCGCTTAGACTGTCGTCGTCAATACTATTTTCCCACGTGTGGAATAACACGGAATAATAAATGAACAATTCCAAGTATTCATCAATTCAGACACCCACTCATTTTCTCAAATATTCAAAATATTCCCAAACTTATTGCCGAACAGTTTAAGCTTAGCGTTCGGTTTATTATTTAAACTAATAAGGAATCCTACATGACTACATCATATTCGTTATCAAGAATAAAAACTAAATTATCAATTCACTACAAATAATATATATAAAATGTTTGTCCGATCTCTGAAATTTTAAGTCATCTGACAATACTACCTATACTGAAACGCATTTAATTCTACTATAGGAATGGAAGACAGGAAGGCAGCAATGGAAGGTAGCTAAAAATAAATAGAAGGAGAAAGATTAATCTGGTTTGTGATTGCTAATACATAAATAATTATATGATCACAATTGAGATTGGTCTGAGATTGTTATTTCCAAAATATTTTTTCTGATCACACTACTTACCAGGATTTTCTACACACAAATAAAACTAATGCAGATCGATAGAATAATGTTCCCGTAGTAAGATCACATTTTATGCTAGATTTCTCAACGAGATGATTTTTTAGAGTTTTTAAAGTACTCGATATTCAAATTACAAATTTGAAATTTATGAGATGCTTATGCTTGATCATATAAATGAAAACAGTAAAATATTTTGGTTCCAACTACGGCCCCTGAGGTATCTCCGAAGATGTAACAAAATTTGCAAAATTGTGAATAAGTAAATTGTATTAATTGTTACTTTAGATTAATATAGCTAATCATCCTAACTGAGTTATTCCATATTTCTTATAATAATATCCAAAGACTTATTTATGATTTATTTTACTCATTATCATACATTATCATTCACTGGCTCACATATTGCTATAAATAATTGTAAAAAATAAAATGAGATATTGTTTTTGATATTTTATTTTACTTTATTCAAAGTTTGAGTAAATATAGTCGGGCGCTAACACTGTTAATATTATTATTAATATATGTATATTAATGTTCGTTTCACAATTTGCTTATTTCATTGTGTCTGACGCTACGTTAACATTGTGTCGCATTTTGATATTGATTGAATTGATTGAATTAATGTCCAGAAGTATAAAAAAGTCGAGAGACTTGTTCCGCACAAGTGTGTTAAATCTTTTATATTTATATATAAATAAACATAATTTGTTAAATGTATGAAGCGCATTACTTCAGAAATACTAACTATTTGGAAAATTGTTTTTCGTTGTGTGATAACTGTTACGAACGCAAGGTTTGTATGAAAAAAATAAATCCTTAAAAAATGTAAAAAGTTTGTCTATATTAAAATGAACGATTCCATTAGACGGAAGATATACACATAGTAGCATACAGTAAGTAGATAGCTTATAGAAGGTGGTGAGTGTGTCGCCTTCACAATTGAAATTTACATTAACACGAGTATAGTATAAAGCAAGAACTAGTTTAGAAGATTTTATCACGTAGGTTTTCTAGTTTACATAGTTTTTTTCTAAAATTAAAAAAACGATTTTTTTTCGAGTCTGTCGTGTTGAAAATGTGAAGTTTTTTTGAGGTAAGTTTCTATCTACCTTTTCCTTATTATACTCGTATCTTTACAAAATTTTAAACTTAATAGTAAGACAATACCTACTAACTAGATAACTGTTTTTTTAGATATAGAGCTATTTGGAAATGACAACGGAAAGGTTGATACGTAAGTAGGATTTTTATATTTTTGTCTCCGTATTGTACGATATTCCATATAACCAAAATCCTGTAAAATCCATAAGATTCTTAGTGGATATACTAGTATGTATATTGCAGGAATATTATTTATTTTCCTTTTACAACTTTGTTAAGTAATGACGTTCATTTTATTTTTTATGATTATAATCTGACGGCTTGACAACTGAAAATAGTGACTAATAGTATTATTACATAGATATCGATGTAGTAATGTCATCGTATGGGTGATTTTTATTTTTTATAATTGAACATAATCAAGAAATTAAACAATCCTAAAATGAACTTATTAAGCATGTCAAAATTCATACCCTATCTTCGTCTTCTGCGAACGATATTTCGAAAAACTTAATTATTACATTCAAAAGTTTTTTATTCTAAAATGTTTAGTAAATAAATTAAACCTCTTAACGGTTAAATAATATTATGAATTTATAGATTAAATTCATAATATAGTTTAACGCTTTTCGGATACCTCGAAATTTAGCTTAAATAATGAAGGTATTTTTGTAAAATTGTAAGTGAAGTTATCGTTTCACATAAAATATAGATTAATATATAAAAAGATTATAAAGAAATTGGCAGACCTGAGATACCTGAGATACCTACTGCCCGTCGTAATCTAAACCATCCACGGATCCATTTTAAGAAACACATTTAAAAAAATCAAAATCAGTCCAGTAGTTTCGAAGAAGTTTAATGAAATACTTTACTTCACTCGGGTGAAATTTACTTTGAACTGAACATCACGTATTATTCTACTGTAATTTTCATAAAAAAAGTGCCATCCAAACCGTCTTGATGATTAACGCTTTAGTAATAAATATATGTTTCTTTCAGGTATACTGCTATCATATCTTCTAATGGTAAAATATATACAATGTGATTTTCCTGGTGGATTGCAATTTGGACGTCAGAGTGGCTGTCGATCAGATTTAATTGTGGAAAAGTGTATCCGTGAAGTATATTGTTTGTCGTACGTAGATTTTAACTTTAACCCAGAACCATCTTACCAATATCCACAATGTAACCGTACAGTAACGTACCGTGGTAGTCAATATGTACCCATACAGTTACATTATAGAGGGTCTAATACCGAATCCACGGTACCACATGCTAGAAACAATTTTCAATATTTCAGCTATTTCGTAATAGCCTTAGATCTCAGTTTCAACAACTACAATAATTTACCAATCATTTATGAAATGCCAAACGTAGAATCGGTAAACGTATCATACAATGACATTACTACTGTAAAATTTTCAAATAGATATGAGCTAAACTCAGTTAGGGAACTTGATTTTTCTTGTAATAAAATTACAGAAATAGATAACGACGAAGACGAATTTGTTTATAGAGGGCTAAAGAAATTGTGGTTATCGCATAACCAATTGCGTGGTCTACCAGATACTGTATTCAATCATTTATCTGAATTGGAGTATTTAGATTTGTCTCATAATCGCATTGCTAATATAACTCTTTCTACATTCGAAGGCATTAAAAAATTAAAAATTTTGAAATTATCACATAACGACATCCGTGACATTAACTCGTCATTATTCCGATTTAGTAAGCTTTCAGAGCTTTATTTAAATAACAATAAAATTGAAAATATATTTAGACGTGATTTTGAAAAATTAAATGAACTTGAAATATTAGATCTGAGAAATAACCTAATAGTTAGTTTAGAGAAAGATGTTTTCATTAATTTGGTTCTTTTAAAACAACTCGATTTAGGTATAAATATGTTAACAGTAATTGATAAAAATACTTTTTCAGCTTTTATTAATTTACAAAGCATTGATTTGTCCAAAAATGAATTAACTGAGATTCCTATTAATCTGTTTCAAGCAAAGAATATATCATTTTTTGCTATCGAACAAAATAATTTACAAGGATCACTAAAGAAAGAAAAAAAGTCCAAAAAATGCATAGTCTTCCATTGAAGACTATGCATTTTTTGGACTTGACAATCTAATTGTTTTACTTTTAAATAATAATATTATCCGATCTTTGTCAAATAAGTCTTTTAAAACACTTCCGAAACTGGAACATTTAGATTTATCTTACAACCAAATAACTTATATTGGGTTTGACAAAGAAGATTTACTCAGTCTGCGGTCACTACTGTTTCACGATAATCATATCACACAAATTAAATCTGATGATTTTCATGATTTACAGATTTTACAATTTTTAGATCTATCGCAAAATAATATATCAAAGATCGAGAGTCAATCTTTCAAAACACTAGTAAATGTTAATAACTTGTTGATGAATAGAAATCCTATAACTGGTAATTTAGAAGCCAATACTTTTGAAGGACTGGCTTCGGTTCCTAAGCTGGATTTGTCGTGTACTTTGTTGAATGTCATTACGAATGCTTCCTTCGATGGCATGATAAATTTGTATGATCTTAATATATCGCACAGCAAAATTAATGAATTACAATATAATACATTTTCGAACACCGGTAATATTAAGATTCTTGATTTGTCTTTTAATGAAATCAGAAATTTCAGCGTAAATACCACTGATTTAAAAAATCTCAAACAGTTGTTACTAAACAATAACCTAATAACAGCTCTCAATGGTGATATTTTTAAAGATATGGTATTATTAAACAAAATATTTTTGTCAAATAACTTGATTAAAGTTGTAGATGATAATATATTTAATAATCAAAAGGAATTAATTTACTTAGATTTATCGCATAATTTAAATATGGAATTAAAACTTTCGACTTTACAAAAGATTAAAGTCTTGCAGACATTGGTTTTATCAGGTTCTGTTACAAACATAACATTCCAGGAGTTTAGTGATCCTCTTATAACTAATCTAGAAATTTCATATTCGAATATTCAAAATTTAACTAAATTATGCTTGAGTAGACTGAAAAAATTACAATACTTGAATCTTGGCCATAATAACGTCAAACAGTTGGAAGTAGGAGCATTTTCAAATATGAGTGAAGTCATTGAGATTGACCTTAGCTACAATAAAATTAATATAATTCAACCGGGTGTATTCAAAGATAACTATATGTTAAACAAACTTAATATTTCTCACAATGCTTTGTTGGCTCTTAGTTACGGTGTACTGCGTGGCTTAAGTAACTTAAAAATTCTCGATTTGTCGTTTAATTTTATTAAGAGCTTAGAAACTGAACGGTTTTATGAAGTTGCGGAATTGGAAGAACTCATAGTTGATCAAAATAGAATAACGGATATTTCCGTAGAAGATTTTATGGGAACGGATATAAAACAATTAAGCATTGGTGACAATCCATTGCCATGTGAAATAGTTATGAAGTTAAAGAAAGTTAGTCATCCATCACTTGTTATTACTTCTCTAAGGCACGTAGAGGATACCCAAGAAAATGTTTATGGTATTTCTTGCAACAACAATCTTCACGAATTTTATTTTAACACAAAAGTAAACGAGAAACTCCGCACAGATAACAATACCGAAAATGTACTAGGCGAAATTCGAGATATTCTTCTCAATTTAGCAAGAGAAAGTGTTCGTAAAGGAGAAAGAGTTAATCAAGATGAAAACATATTTAATTTTACAAAATTATTACAAAGTTCCCACCTGGAAAGTTTGGACAAATTAACTCAATTGAGCAATGAAACATTAACATTAAATGAAGAACAGAAAACAACAAATAAATTACTAGAAAGAATTTTGAAAGTAGTTGTAGCAGCAAATGAAATTAATAGGTCTTTAGCTGTACCGGTCAGAGATAACGTTACATCTGAAAATTTTGTCAATTATATCAATAAAATCAGGCAAGATTTCGACAACGCAATGGTATTAGACAAAGAAAAAATACTCGCTGAAGTAGAAAATAAAATGTCGGCAATAAATAAACGTATTGAATTAGTACTTAATACAACACCACCTGTACCAATATCTAAAAATGAAAAATTGTCATTAAATAATGAATCTAAATCATCTATGTTTTTAGAAACGTGTGTTGCGTTTATACTTCTGATTTTAGTTTGCTTTGTTTTGTATAAAGTTTATAAGTCACGAGTTTATATTCCTCGTAGGCGATCTGTTAGTACTAATCCAATAACCGATGCTATAGATACTTCCAATGTATAACGAACTTGAATTTGTAATTTTATTGTAATATACTTTACCTATTGCATTTTATGTAATATATATTTGAAATAAATGTTTTTAAATTAAATGTTTTCATTTTTTTTCATTTCAAATATTTCTGTAATGCTAAAAATTGAATGTCACTTTTTACACTATTTTTCGATATGGCGGAAATGCATATTCTACTTAAGTATGGAGTATGGTTTCTTTTTAGGGTTCCATAGTAAAAAACGGAACCCTTATAGTTTAGCCATGTCCGTCTGTCTGTCTGTCTGTCTGTCCCCGGCTTTGCTCCGAAACCCTTAATATCAGAAAGCTGTGTTTCAGTATGAATATTCTAGGATGAAAGTATATAGAACAAAAAATATTTATATTTTAATCATCTACAACTTTTGTAGGAAACATTTTTTCTATGATTAATATTTTTAACTATTTCCTTGAAAAACTCCCTTTATTTCCGAATATGACCTTGAAAATGAAATTTGCGGGTATTTTGGTTATCATATTCGTAATCAGCGCATCAAAATACAAATATGTACCAAAATTCAGATCAATTAGAGGTAGCCCATACCTGTTTCGAAAGTTTATTCTTATATTTGTGTATGAAAGATGAATTGTATACCGTCGATGGAGTTATATTATTTTAAGATAATTTAGTTTTAGTCTCACGTACAATAAATATTGATATGATTAATATTGACTATGAAGATCATTTAGGTATTGACCGATGTAAGCGACGTGCAAGGCAGGTGATTTTTAACACGCTTTTAGTAGCTCTGGATGTATGTATGTATGTATGTATGTATGTATGTATGTATGAATGTATGTATGTATGTATGTATGTATGTATGTATGTATGTTCCCTCGTAACTTCTAAAATACTTATAATATCATGTCATACGACCACGGCTATTTTACGGGATTTTCTTGTTTCATACTTTTCAGTAGCCGGGTTTCAGTTTTTGAACTTATTTTTATGTAAAATCTGTATTAGAAATTTTTGAAATTGTCACATAGTTTAAATACTTAACTATTGTAAAAGTTGATTAGCCTGTCTTATTCGTTATATCAGATTATTATTATATAAGATAATATATAAGATAATTTTAATACGCCCACTCTGTTTTAAGGGTAGATTACTCAATTGCGCTCGTACAATCTTATATTGCTAATAATATAAAGGCGAAAGTTTGTATATTTGTTGCTCTTTTACGATATTATGACGAAACAGATTTGGTTAAAAATTTAAATTGTGTACCTTAGATTGGGACTTAGGACGGCATTAAGAATAGAAACTCACAAAATAAACATATATCAAACAATTATACAAATCGTTTAGTAAAGAAAATGGGCCAAGAAAGTCTCAATTTCCCTATTAAACGAACGTAGGAATAGAACCGAAACCGCGTATCACAATACTGTAGAAACGTAAAAAAAAATAAACATATTTATTCCAAGGAAGACATCCAAACTCGCGTTCCGATAATGATTCTTCCCTAATAAACCACGGCGCAAAGAAAATGTACGAAAAGAAAAACAATTCCCCCGAATAAAATATCGTATTTAAGTCAGACAAAAGACGGAATTCTTTGAAATCCACTCCCGATAGTTATTCTCAATACGTCTTGCCTCAATGGATCGTGTTGCAATTTAAGTCCGTACGTGAGTTACAATTTTTGTTGCTTTTTTTATTTTATTGACGCCTAAAGTAGACGTGGGAAATGACTGCTAAGGCTCTAAATGTTACTAAATATAAGTCATGCTACAGTATTAATTTATAACAGTACGTATTTAGATGGCCCTTCGAGCCGGATTTGAGCCTAAAACACAAATAAAATGATTAATTAAAAAAATAGATGTTGCGTTTTAAATCGCTTTTATCGTGGTAGGTACTAGTTACAGTGCACTGAATGTACTGGCTGAACTAATCTTTAAAAAACGTAACACAGCCTCGACATATCCCACTGCTGGACATAGGCCTCTTCTCCTATTAGGGAGAAGGTATGGAGCTTAATCCACCACGCTGCTCCA
>DVXP01003640.1:0-11105 GCA_018235645.1 Junonia grisea
TGACAATTTTGCTTTTAAATTCATTATATGTACTATTATCATGATTTTTTTCATATTTTTAGAAGCAGTAGTTTAGTTGATAGAGAGTTTAGTCCCCCCCCGGACACTTGACTCTAAGAAAATTTGACACTTAGAAGGTTAATATTTCGGAAACTGTTCCTCGTTTGGAAAAATAGTTTTCCCATACCTATAATATTTTTAAAATACCTATCCAACGATACCCCACGCTATGGGAAAAATTAGAAAAAAATTTTTTGGTCTCACTTTACATACAGGGGACAAAAAACAAAAAATATTTTTCAAGATTTTATTGTACGACTTTCTCGGCGTGAATCATATGTATACTCATGCTGAATTTCAGCTTTCTAGTGTTAAGGACTTCGGAACATAGCCGCGGACAGACAGACAGACAGACAGACAGATAAACGGACATGGCGAAACTATAAGGGTTCCGTTTTGACTACGGAACCCTAAAAACGAATACACGGGTTAAATTAAGTTGTATCCAAAATTAATATACGCGATTTAAAGCCGTTCAAAGTATTTTTATTTCAATTTGTAAAATCTTATAAATACAATGTAACTTAACTTTTTTTCACAAACCAATAGTTACTATTGTTCAAACTTGTTAGTAATTTTGTAACAAAGCTATAAATAAATTTCATTTACACTTACAAAAGTAATACATGTCACTCTGTGTGAATGTGTACAGTACAGACAGACATCAAATGTTGCGATAGTTCATGGAAACATGAATATTTATAGACATAGTTTGATCGATATATACTTTTATAGAAGAGGCTTAACCGTGTCAAATAGGTACTATGTATGGTGTAAACTCGTATGTAAAAAGCTGTTTTTATTTACTTTGTTTACTATTAAAATGGTTTGTTTACTTGCTTATGTGTTTAATGCAAATGTAGCTGGCTGTACATGGCTAAGTTCAACAATTAGTTGTTTTAAATTGCATTAAGGATTTAAAATTGGTTCTAAATCAAAATATTTAACAACGTAACTTATGAAATACAAAGTATTATAGAGGATGTTACAATGTATCATATTTCTATTATATGTATACCTAAGTTATATTACTTTCAATGAGCGAATTTTGTACGTATCCTAATATGCATATATCTGCATAATGTCCATCCGAAAATCTTTATGTACATCTTTATAAACATTTCGTCTGTCTCGGAAACGGCTTAACAAATTTGGTTTAAATAAGTTATGTACATATCATTTTTTAATTTTATATAGCACCTTAAAACTTAACTAAACTGCGTCACAAAATGACGACTGAACCTTGCTCTCGCATGTATTTTTAAATAATACTACAAAAACAAACACTTTAATTAATCCCCATTTTTTAAATTCCAGATGCACGCTCCGCTTCCCATCCACGAACATTCGGTTGGAGTTCCAATCCCTGGTGGAGGAGAGCGGGGGAGGGGCAGGCAGTTCTGGTCCTCCGTTGCCGCCGCTCCGCATCTCCATACCCTCGGACAATGATGGCCGCAGCCCTGCGCCGTCACCTACTGGTGAGAATATGAACTATTATTGGTCATTACTGGTCGATAAAATTAATTACTCGTAAAGAGTTGTTAAATCCAAGTGTCAATGCTGTAGTTAAAATATGTTACTGATTTCAAGAATAATATTGGTGTAATAAAAAGGAGACGTAGAAATGGATAAAATATTTTGTCAAGAAGTTAAATCTAAGTTTAGTCTAATTAATGTCGAAGGGAAATAAACTTGCTGAGACGCTTTTGCATCAAATTTTTACATTCATAGGCATATCCAGGAAGCAGCAGGGATGAGGACTTGCCTCTCCCTGACATACCAGTTTAAGTACAATATTAAAAAATCCTTTAAATTGACCCACTTATGTTTTTCTAAATTTGTCTGAAAGGTTTGCTGACACCATCAAGAAAGCACTTTTTTAACTTGTTAAATTATAAATAAATTGGTACTTTACCATCTCTAATTTTGCCCTACTCTGTCGTTCTATGGCTATGCCCATATTTACATTAGAAAAACCATGCAAAGAATTAGGGCATTGTAAAGGCTGAAGATTTAACCATAAAACCTAACGTTTCCAGGCACAATAAGCGCCACGAACAGTTGTCCAACATCTCCCAGAGGGGCCGGGTCTTCTGGTCGACGGCACCCCGACCTTGGCCTGGTCGCCCAGTACGCAGTGCTGGCGGAGCACCAACGGCCGACGTCTAATGGAACTGCTGTAAGTGACTGATCATAGCTTTAGTTTTGTTAGAATTTGGGTTTGGTATTTTGGTTAGATGTTTTGGGGTAGGTTACGAAATTTGGACCACTATTTTGGACCAAAAAAGCCGCATCCATCTGATTCCTACCATCAAGGGTAGAATTTTCAAATATTTTTACAATCACTTAGTGTAGTTACTTACTATTAGTTAGGGAAAGGCACTGCTATGCAAAAATACATATTCTTATAGCAAGATTTTCCAGAATATTGTGAGTTCTAGTAGAGGTGTATTCAGAGGCATTTTTTCATTTATTTATTCGTTATTTATTGTAATATTCCAGAGTTCGTCCGCATCCGACTCTGCCTACGGTTCCCGCGACTCACGAGACGCCCGTGAGCATCGCGAAGGCCGGGATGACGCTAAACCACCGTACAGGTATAACCCATATTAAGCTACTATTATCCACATCAATACATGTTATTATGGCTAAAGTGCCGGCTGCCATAAAATTTAGCTTTATCTCGATTCGGTTTGTTTTTTTGCACACAGATATAACTGAATATTTATCTATATTTTGTCATTTTTCAGCTACGCCCAGCTGATCGTCCAAGCTGTAGCTTCGGCGCCGGACAAGCAGCTGACTCTAAGCGGCATTTACAGCTACATCACTAAGCACTACCCGTACTACCGCACGGCGGACAAGGGCTGGCAGAACTCGATACGTCACAACCTCTCGCTCAACCGGTAAGTCAGGAGTTTAACAGTGTTATAAGGCCCGGATCTTCTTTATGGTCTGGGGCTAATTTATAAGCAATGACAGTATTGCTGATCTCTGGCATATTAGTTTCTTAGCAGTTATGCATTATCAGATTACCAAAGAAACGGTACTTATACAAATATCTGATGCGTTATCAGGCAACCAACTAAGCAACTAACCAACCAGTAATATGTTGGAGATATTTTCTACCGCAATTAGCCAAGCGTGAGGTCAGATTGAGTCAATATTCAATTCTACTGTCAGATCAGCTTAGGTCCTCCTTTGACCTGTCGACCCTGTGTGTCTTCGACTAATATTTGAATCAGGCGTTACATATGCGCACCGTGTCTGTACATCATACCAAACAGATTTTTCTTGGTTTTACGAAGTATATCAAAATAATTTTCTGATTTCTTATTATTAATCTTTTACATATAATTCCAGGTACTTCATCAAAGTGCCGCGCAGCCAAGAGGAGCCGGGCAAGGGCAGCTTCTGGCGCATCGACCCGCAGAGCGAGGGCAAGCTCATCGAGCTCGCCTTCCGACCGCGGCGGCCGCGCGGCGTGCAGTTCCGCGCGCCCTTCGGCCTGTCCTCGAGGTATGTAGCTCAGTGTCACTGTATCATATCATCAGAGGGCAAGCTCATCGAGCTCGCCTTCCGACCGCACTTAGCACTTTATATGAGCTATTCTTGTATCATGTGTATGTATTTATCTGTATACTTATATAGACCGACAAAATGCCGTGACATATCTTTGCTTGAAACGTATCTTACTATTGGTTATTGTTACTTGACTAACCTCGGAGGAGGGAGGTTCTTTAGCGGTTTTTAGCACGTGTGTATGTGTGTCTCTTAACCTAAACGGGTTGACAGCGTTTTAAATGTGAATCTAATACCACATTCGTTAGCTTTATTTTTCACTGGGAAGTGACACACATGTCACTTTGGTTTTTTCGTTTTTTTAATGAACTTTTACCCCAAATATAACAAGCATGTGAACAGTACGGATGAATGTGTATAAAGTTCCCCATTTGCCCGCAGGAGCGCGCCCACGTCGCCGTCTCAGGTCGGCGTGTCGGGGCTGGTGACGCCGGAGGAGCTGTCGCGCGAGCCCACGCCGGACCTCTGCACCGCCGACGACTATGAGCAGGTAGGACTGTACCGATGACTGTGAGTAGGTAGGACTGTATGATGACTGCGAGCATGTAGGACTTTACCGACGACTGTGACTGGATAGGACTGTACCGACAACTAGGAGTAGGTAGGACCGTACCACTGATGACTACGAGTAGATAGATATGACTGTGCCACTGTGATACGACTACACGATTGCTCGCAGGGAGAGATTTTGTCCGATTTCCTAGACCAAGACCTGCCTCTCTGCGGTGGTGGCAAACCGCCGTCGTCTCGCGTCCGATTTTACACAGGTACTCTCAAAGCACCTGTGTAAATCGGAAGGTGACTCGTTGCTTCTTCCGCATCCAGGCCTCGAAGGCCGGCAGGATCGCACACACGACGCGTTTATTCGCGTACCGATCTCCGTGGAGACGGGCGCACCACGTCGTGAGAGCCTTTGCTACTTCTGCCGACGCTGCGCTACTAAGGCACTGGCAGGGTAGAACACACTTCCGCCGCTTTGATGGTACAGACATCTAGTAGTCTCATAATGACATGAGATAATATAATTTGATTAGGTAGCTTTCCTTTACGCTACTGATATCAAGCTTGTGATATCAACACCAACACACATATATTGTGATTTGTGATACTATTACATAACTAATCGCGTTTTAGATGACTCAAAAAGATTACACAACAAAACTAGTAAAACACTCATGTGCTTTGTCTGTACAGCAATCGGGGCAGCAGCGGCTGAACAACAACAACGGCAACAGCAGCCAGTCCACGCAGTACTTGTTCCCCCAGCGCAGCGGCGTCAGCCAGAGCGCTCCTGGTTCACCGGGTAAGTTGTTTTATATTGATTTCTTAAGGGAAGATTTAAATTGATAGTTGTTGTTGATGTTTTGTGTATCTCGGAAACGGCGGGATAGAATTTGATATGGACCAAATTTATTTTTTGATATTTGATAATTTTTATTATTTGTGCACAAGTGTTCCGATATGTATACTGATATATAAGTTACACATGCTCATTGAAAGCGTTTGTTTAACCGAAAAATTTGCAATGTGCCTAAAGTTTCCACAGACAACAATATTACAAAACTGTTTTGAATACAGAAAGCGTAGTCAGACGGACTGATAGATTAAAATATAAAAAGTTTACACTTAAAAAATATGTTAGTTTATATTGCTATTCTTGTTTCTAGGTGCCGGCGTGTCGTACAGCGCTGGCGGCAGCGGACTCGTGATGGCGGGACACCAGATCACCGTCGTCACCAACGGCGCCGGCGGGGAGAGAGAAGGTGACACACACATATAAACATATACTGTGAATATGTAGATAAAAATTATGATCCATGTAAAGTGAATTACGATACATATATTCACCAACCAGAGTGGAGCAGCGTTTTGGATTAAACTCTTAACTTTATTAGTAGGAGAGGAGGTCTAGCCCAGGAGTAGGACAATTACAGGCCAATGGGCTATTTGACAGTATCAAAAATAACGATAAATCTACTGCCATCTGCATAGATTCAGGTTTTTAAAAGCAATTTGTGTTAATAAATATAAAAAATATATAACATTTTCGCCAATAAATGCAAGATAAAATTAATACATTTTGAATTGAAACCACGTGATCGTAAACGATTTTCATTGGCTAATCGTTTTTTGACGTCACTTATCTGTAAACAGTCAACCAACTCCTTTGTTTCCAATGTCATTTTACAGACCTGTGACGTAACTAAATCGATTCGCGTCAAATTGCGTTTGACAGCGTTTTGACAGCTAAAATTATCATCGTGTTTTGTAATTACTTTGTTAAATTAAAAAGTGTAAAAAAATAAAAATAAAAACTGTTTGTGGGGTCCTTATGCATCACTTAACAATGTGAAATGGATTTTTAGAAAGTAGTCAAATAGCCCATTCAGAAGTTAGGAATTTTGGGTGTAAAGTGATCACTATTAAAGTACATTTCTAACTCGAGATGAGCTCGATAAATGCTCTCTTGCTGTTTTCAGTTTTAAAATAAAACAACTAAAACCCCTGATTTTCTTTCAGAGTGTGGTACTTTTCACAATAAAGTAATTCGTTTAAATTTTGTTTAATATTACAATGTTTATATTCCGAACCATATTTAATTGAAAATAAATATATTAAAAATTACCTTGCCCAATCATCGATAAATCCTAAGTCCGAATTTTTAATCTTATACGATTAAAACTTAACAAAATTTCAACGTGTGTGTTTTTACGTTACAGAGAAGTACGTAGTAGGTGCGGCAGGCGGTGGTCTAGTGACGATCCCCGAAGAGGAAGTGCAGGCCGCCAACCTGCTGCTGCACCAGCACGAGCCCTACTACGCGTGAGCATTACAATTACCTTATTACTAGAGACCGGATTATGTGCATCATAAAATGGTCATTATATGCATGAAGATCTACTTCTCCCTGCCCTGGTCCCACTTTATGTGGGGTCGGCACAACATGTCCTCCTCTTCCATTCTCGCCTATCAGTCGTCATCTCAACAGTCACTCCTTTTTTGCTCATATCACTTTTCACACAATCCATCCATCTTTTCTTTGGCCTACCTCGACCCACATATCCATCCACATTCATATTTAACACTCTTCTGGTCACATGGCATTCGTCTTCTCATAACATGTCCATACCACGCCAACCTACTACTCAGTAACTTTTTTATAATTGGCGCAACTTTCAAGCTTCCTCTGACATATATATTTCTTATCTTGTCCATTCTAGTTAGACTTGTAAATAAGAAACAAATTGTAAACAAAAGAAGTGAAACTTGTAAAAGAAAAATTGTATAACACCTGTATACTTCTTCGGACAATTCGGTTAGCAGTTAATATAATATTGTACAAATTTTGCACTATTGATAAAGCAATAATTTCAAGTAACTCCCTATCACAACGATTTCGTCAAGTCGGCGTATATTGTGTGGCAGCGCGCCAAACAATGGATCGATCGAAACTTTCCTTTCAACTTTCATCAACGCAAATGTATACCTTTTTTCTGAAAACTAAAAACATTGAAAAATTTGTTTTCATTTTTACTTCATGTGCAACATTAGGTAATGTTAATTAATCTCTTAAATAAAATGATAATATAGTGATAATATGATAATATAGTAAATGCAGACAAATCACACAAATTAAGCTAGCCCCAAAGTAAGTTCGAGACTTGTGTTATGGGATACTAACTTAAAGATACTAGATTTATAATATATACATATATAGATACACATCCAAGACCCAGGCCAATCAGGAAATGATCGTTTTCTGTAATGACCTGGCCGGGGATCGAACCCGGGGCCTCCACGTCGCAAACAGGCGTGTTGACCGCTGCGCTACGGAGGTCGTCAAATAAAAAAGACCTTTCCTTTTCTAAAAGTCGGTATAAGAAGAATGTTATCGTTGTAAATTTTGTAAAAGAGACAAATTACTTACATAGCACTTCAAGGTTCAGTAAATCTTCTAAGGTGTACGCTGGAAACCAAGGGTTGGAGACGCGGCAGACGAGCTGTCTTCCACTGTCTTCCCGCCTCACTCGCCAGGTTAGGATACTCTTCGTGACGTCTCCTTCAACTTCCACCTGTTATAAATTATTGTAATATAATCTTAGTTATATTTAACAGTATATATTCATCAAGAAGAATACTAAGATTCGCCTATAAGTCTAATCGGACAACCCATAAACCTGGACCCAATGTTGGGCTTCTGCACTTACTCCCTATCAAAAATAAGACATATGCGATAGTTATAGTTTATCTGTCACGCTGTTCCAGAGCGTATATAATTATGTAAGTTAGAATGTCTTGTAACTTATGCTACATAGTGTCTCCTTCACACCAAGCACGAGATGACTTTAACACTAAAATATTTGATAAATCTGGGGTACTAGGTTGATATTGATCCGCGATCTCCTATTATGATCGACATTCCACTCGCAGGACCCATGTTCATGTGCTTTGTATTCTAGAAAAGAAAGATACCTGAGTCAAAGAAGAGTCGATCTTCTGTGAATTGATGAACCAGTCGATATTAGGCGCGGGTTTCGAACCTCGAGTGGTACAAACAAACGACCTCTCATGTCCGGCTCGGGTAGGACCACCGCCGGTAACTCGGATGAATTGTGGTTTTACTGTATAAAATAATAACATAAATTAATGATTATGTAATAAAAAAAAATTATTTTTGTTTTCTATTCATTAAAAAATTATCAAAGCTTAAGAGATATGTAAGCATGATATTTATTAGAATATATACATACGAGTATATCATCTACTAATACACTGTCAAATATTCTTTATTTAAACGATGGAATTTAAGTATAATAGCTTTACATTTTTTTAGTATCGGCAGACACGACAGTACCCCGCCAAAGAAGCGCAAAAATAGAGGCACGGCTGGAGTTCAAACTGTAAAGTTTAAAGTACCTTAAGTAGGGTAGGGATGAATTAACAGACTTGATATCACTGAATGTCACTACTTTTTCAAGTCATAAGAAGTTGCGAGGCTTATTTTTTTGCAAGTTTTGTTTTTTATTACATAAATGAACTACTCTCACTCTCAACATTACTAATCCATTCAAACATTAAAAATACTTACAATACAACTTAATAGTGACATCTCTATACTGAGCCTTCAACAAGGGCGGTTCTACCCGACACTGAAGCTTCATCCCCGCCATCTCCCTGGACAAAGATGGCAGATGCACTTGGCATACTGAGCCATCTTTGGTTATTGCGAGACGCTCACCGCCTCTGTACCAAGAGACATCTGGTGGAGGTTTACCTGGTGAGTGTATAAGCAAGTGTTATGTTTGAAATTATGGTCAAGATTGGATTTTGCTGATGTTTGGACATGATTGGTGAGTAAATAAAACTGCTCTTCTATGGTTGGTAGTGTTATTTAAATATGATTCCGAAGTATTCATGAATTCGACAAACGAATTATTGAATATTTTTTTTTAATTTAGATGATCTTCAAACAGATAAAAGTTTCAGTTATATAAAGTAAAGCAGCTATAAGATAAGATTTTACGTAAAATTCGGGGTATTTTCTGTTGTAAAAGTTTAATGACTTGAATAAAGATGCCTTTTCTCTGAACTATAAAAAATTAAACACGAATGAAAGTAGGTACTAAAGAATCATTATAATTTACCATTACCAAAGGTAGGTAGGTAGGTACCATTATACAAAGAATTAATATATTTTTTTAATTACCTCCAGAAGCTTGGCAAGATAGTAATAAGTCCTGGCCTTCTCGAAAAGGACCCGCGACTGACCCAAGGATCTCTTTCCCTTCAGAATCGTAAATTCTGGGTGAGTCCGGTGGAACTAAAGGAAAGAAGCATGTAAATTAATATACATTAATAAATTTAACTGTTTTTGCGAAAGAGCCATTGAATTTTTCTTTAGATCAGTTTGTTCATTTACTGGAAAAATTATGATGTAATTTCTCTAAAGAAGTATGAAGGCAATATCCTAATCAGAAGTTTCAGAAAATTGAAATTCGTAAAAACAGGAGCAATTGTGAGTTTGATTTTCCATAAATTCATTGCCAAAATACCAAGCAATGTAACCTAGTATACTATAAAATAACTATCAACTATTAAAATTTTCACACTTTGATAGTCCCTATATTCGCCAATTAGCCCGTCGGATTGGTTTAATTTGATACCCCTGTTCAAATCGCTATTCAAATCAATTTATTATCATCTTCTCCTAAAACACTACAATAGTAAATTTCCTTACCAATAACAGTCAAATTGACTCTATAATTCCTAGTCGGTGAGTCGATATAATCTATCCGACATCGATAGACCCCCTCATCATATCTTGCCACCTTGTTGACCACAAGATGAGCAGAGGTCGGATCAGACTGGTTCAGCACGAAGTGGGCTCTCGTACCGAATTCACCAGCAACCGCCCAGTGGACTGGTGGACCGTTTCTGAAGTCGACACTGAAACAAAAATTTAAATCAGTTAAAGTATTAATTTCAGTACATGTGTATTGAAAAAGAATCCACTCTAGACGGACTAAGCAAGGGATTATAATTATGTATTTAAAATATAGCCGACGTTAATTAGGGATACTGTAGCGTTCTTATTGAGAAATAATCCAATAGTTTTTAGTTTATTCGTTAAATACATATAAACCAATCTTTACTTTTTATAATAATAGTCTTAATAAAGACAAAAAATTCATTTGTTTGTTTATTTGAACATGCGAATTCTCTCTCGAATGATCTCCTTTGTAATATTAATGTGGATCTTTCTTCAATTATAAATACGATATCATCTCTGGCTGTCTGTCTATTTAGTACTTTGGGACAAAAATTGTCTGCTTAAATCAATTAAAATTATTTTGGCATAAAAATAAATAGGAACACGGTGTAAGACATAGACTTCTTTTTGGTACTATACGTGTAGATTTTATATACTTGTAGACAAGGTTTTATTTTAGTCTAGTCTATGCATATTATGTTTTAATTCCCACGACTGTATCTATTTTATTATTTTTTGGTTTTTAGTACATTTATCATAAACATTATAATGTATGTTTAACATAAAACCGTTTAACTTAAAAAGTTTTTTACCTATTTTTATTTCGAATTACGTTAAAGTAAATATAGGAGTAATAGTCATATTACTTTGGGTATTGGTATTGGGTTTGGTATTTCGAACCTTACAAAAGAGGGCATAATTTTTAAATAGATTTGGACTAAGTTCAATAAAATTTCATTCCCATTTTTCATATGGGAGAGATATCGAATCGATAGTGACATATCGAATCGAAGCTGATAGTGTCGTTGTTTAAATCCTTTTTGTCGTTGCCTTTGTACCATATACTTTGATACAATCAAATATGCTTATAAAATTTCCGTGCGTAAATTTACTTAATATTCAAGACAATTAAAAACAACGAATCCAATACAAATACCACAAAAACACTTACAGTAACATTACCAACACACCA